>JAHXMU010024773.1:192216-206789 GCA_019455685.1 Philornis downsi
CATAAGGAAATGAGCCTCGTCAGAGAAAAGAATATTGTCAAAATTGGGAAATCGATTAAACATTTCATTAGCAAATGCGAGCCTTGCTATGAAGTCAGAATCTTTCATTTCTTGTGTTAATTGCAGCTTATATGGATGCAGTTTAAGATCCAATGTTAAAATTCGTTGCAAACTTCGTCGCGATAATTGTAAGACAGACGAGGATAATTGTAAGACAGACGAGGATTTCCTCGTACTGACTCCATAACTCTCTCAACATTGTCTTCGGCCCTAGATGTTCTTGGGCGACCATTTGCTTGTGGTTTAAATGTTGAACCGGTCTTTTCTAAACGCTTTACCCATATTTTAATTAAATTAGCACTCGGAGTTTCACTAGTTCGCCGTGGTCCATATTCAGCACAATATAGTCGCCTAATAGCAACATATGAACGAGAGTTCTCGTAAAATGCGCGCACGCAAAATGAGCGACGCTTCCCGTCGAAGTGATTCATAGCGACTAAAACTCCATGAGCCCGCCAACCCAATGATGTAGGCGCCCCCCGCCCGCGCCTTTTCTACCCCGCAAAAAAAAGATGATGCAATATGCACGTTCTATTGCTCCACCCTGTATTTTTCCTTTGATGCCTACGGTACTAATGTGGCTAGCGAGCAAAGGACTAAGTTTTGAGGAAATATCCTTTATCACAGAACTGCTAACAGTCTTTTTCCTTCATTTTAGAGCTCATAGTCCAAATACCCAAAGAATTTTGTAATATCTTTAGGAATTAAAAAATTAAAAATTCGTCCAATTCTTGCAATATCAACTAACACCACCATGTTTTATTTGTTAATGTATCCTTAAAAATATATTACTCTTCACATTTATACCTAATTCGTTTAACAAGTTTTTTAAAACGAATATTAATTGATTGCTTGCAAATCATGTTAGCATAACCACATGGGGATTACTGCATTTGGCCTTAAATATTCATTTAAAGAAAATAAACATTTCGCCTGCTTTGATTCACATTTTATTTATTTAGTTTAGTTGAATTTGATTTGCAAATTGAATTTGCTCATGGTATTTGTATCCTATTTCTTGTATAATATTTGTACTTAAAGTACCGGTTGTTGTTTCAGTTTTTTTTTTCGGTTGCTGCGTCTCAGTCTGTAACGTTGGTCAGTTCGATTAGCTTTAAATTGAAGCAGCCCCAAAATTTCAGATACATATCTTCAAACGAATTACAAAGTTGTTTTGCAAATGAATTTCCATTGAAATGGCAAAATAATAATTGATTTTATTAAATTGGCATAGGGTTGGTGGAAACAATTACTGAGTTTTGTATGGTCTCAATGCTTAATCCCTCTCTCCCTCTATCTTTACGTTTGAGATTGAATTTACGAATTACGAATTCCTTTTAACGTTAAGAGAACGTAATGATGTTAAGGACATCAGAAAGAATTTAGGATTGTGGAACTTTTAAGATGTTTTTTTTTTTTAACAAATCTTCTGATGCAATCCTAAAACACTTGGTATATGGATGCAAGTACGGCTAAATATTCTATTGTATTAATGGAAAGGGTAAATTCAACATGTAGTTTTATTGAAATAAGTCAGAATTTAGTGCCAAAATAAAAGGAACTTCTCCTCTGCCGCCCATTAAATTGATAATGCTGCGCTTTGTACGTTTAGGCATCAGTGTGAAATATGTGGTGATCTATTCTTAGCAACATTTATTGAATTACTTGGATAGCAGTTAGGATAGAAATCTTAATTTATTGTGCACAAAATTTCAAGGCTCATAGTTCATACAACATCCATAGTGCTCCTGTAAGCTATGACCATTATTATCTCAAAGACTCTCCTAATTAGTGGATCCACCTGTTTATTGACTGAGGAAAGTATAGAAAAATTAACTTAGATTGAATGAAATTGATCTCCATGTGGCTCCAGGTATATCCTTAATCAAAATAAGTAGTAAAATGTTTCGAAGAAGTTTTTTCTACTTTTGCTCGAATTCAAATCAAGTAAAATGCAGTCGGCCTAAGTTTTACTTACTTAGTAAAATTTACTAATATCAGAATACTGGTTTTGAGGGTATTTTGAAACCAAATTTAGTATGGCCTTTTTTGTGTGATGGGAGAGCTTAAATCGCCTTCTATACTCAAGGTGTCACCTATTTTCAAGCAGTATTTTGGTTCTAATTTGCAGACATTAGTTGTTTTATTAACGGCGGAGCATAGGTAGATGAATTTATCCAAAACTAAAGCTTTTTTACGACTTTGTGTTCATCAGATTAGTTACCTTCGTATTGTCCGTCAAACCAATTTTTATACCTTCACTTGGAGGCAATGCTATATATTATTTGATACAGCAGAAAATGTAACATCCAGAAGGACGCATTTAAAGTACCAAGTATATCTTCACCAAATGTTTGTCATGACTTTTTAAGTCTTACAAATTGACCATATTTTATAAATTCAGTTTTTCGCATGTAACTCCACATTCACAGATTGGAGTAACTTGAACATTTATAATGCTTCGCAGAATTCGAAAAAATATACCGACTGATCATGCGCCTTCTGCCACCTCCCACACAAGTTGATTATTTACCTTATGTTCTTTGGTTCATATCTTTTACATAGCTACACTAAATTCAATCAAAACTAAATTTTAATCAAAAAATATGGCTGAACAATGAAAATGAATACATTCTGGTATCTCCCATACAAATTGACCAATTTTCGAAATTCTATCCCAGATTTGAAATTTCTAAATAAAAGGCTTCTGTAACGTATGTTCATGATGAATATATCAACTTATAACTCTCGCTTAATGCGTTTGGTAAGGTAATTTCTGGGAATGAAAACGGAGGGCATTCCCGCACACCTTCCTGTACTTTCCATACAAATTGCACGATTTATTGAAATTTAATATTTTCGTTGTAATCCCTAACTAATAGATAACAATTACTTTAATTTTTTGGTAATTTTATTGTATTATAATGCTTTGTAAAATTGAAAAAATCAGTGGTGGGATAGTGACTCTCCCTCTGGTATGGTCCCATGCGTATTACATAATTTTGCACGCCTCTTCCTAAATTCATATCTTTCATTTAATTGCACTAAATTTGGTATAATTTAGAACGCATCAGACATTTAGCAAACTTAGTTCTGCAAATGAAACTAGGCTGGATTGCATTGCTCTTTAGGTTACCACACATTTAAATTGGCAGACTCAGCAAACATCAGTCTTCTCCTTTTTAGAAGCAGAAATCTGTGGTCCCCCTAAACTTTTATTTTCTGATTAGGCTTTAAGTCAGAATATTTCTCTAAAGAATTTAGCGACTCACCAAGCGCATTCTGGAACCAATCTGGCGCTTGCTGCTATAAAAAAAAAAGTATATTAGGTTAAAGTATATCCAAGTCGGTTCATCTGACCGAAGTAGCTATATCAATCTCTGACTCATTCTCAAGGTTTAAGAAAAATGTAGAAACATCCTGAAGTTTTCCATTTTCCTCATAACTATTTCCAAAGGAATGTCGAAAATGTTTCTCTCTAAAACCCTTTTGGTAAAAAACCGTTCAGTAAACTTTTTGCTAAAAACTTCGCGTCGTTCGGTAACTTATATGACGATAGGATAACGTATGATGATGAAAACATGATTACTTCCCTTAATTTTTACTTTTTGCTAAAATACACTCACTTGACCATCAGTTATAAGAACTTCTCTTAATCTTCGCTCTCCTTTTCTTTCCATAACTTATTATACCGCTTAAAAATAATGTCCTACTTTTCGTCTCCTTATAGCCTTCTCTCACAGCAGCCATTGTAATTGTTAGTCTGTCAGGTATGCAGCTTTCCTTCCTTTTTTTCGGGCGCAAAGCAACTTTCGTCATCGTTCCTGGATTATTGCCATGATTATTTTGAAATGTCAGTTGGAAAGAAAGTACGCTGTAGCTAACTCAAAGGCAAGCGCCTTAGCGATATCTATCTCTATATGTTTATGGTTATAAACGTCTTTATACTACTCTATCTCGCATTTTGTTACGTAGGTAAACTAGAAGAAGCTTAAAGAATGACTTCCAATATTTTACCACATCATCAGTCTTGTCTCTTGGACTGGTTAGACAGGGAGGTAACCAATTTGACTTATGTATGTCTGTATACAAGAATCTGCTTCCATCCAGCTGGTGCGTGCAAAAGAAAAATCGGTTATCGGGAGTTTTGTATTGACGGCAAAAAATTTGGGCTGCTGCGATGTGTGATACCTGCTTTCTTTTCTTTTTGGCATTAAAAACTTCCAGAACAATTCTAATAACGTTGTCAGCGTACGTCTTTTCGGTCGATGCGTTCTTGTCTTCTGTAATTTTATTATATTTTAAAACAAGATCCAACGAGCAGAAATTCGTTGTTTTTGCTTTGCATTGAAGGCTGCATTTAGCATAGTTAGAATGATCCGATTTAAATCAAATATGAACCATTTGGTTTGATAACTTGGTGCCATTTTGAAGGCGTTTCCATTGCGCCTCTCACAAAGAAACTGTTATCCTAATCGGCGAAAAACTGGGACAGTCGATTTTCTTAAGCTTCCCTTCACACGTAAAGTTATTGGCCATAGACAGGAATAGGTGTTACCCACTTAATACTAAGATCTGACCCAATATCGACATGTGTGGCCTGGTATTGTTGTGGTGCAACCCAATTTCATTCCTATTGATCAAAGCTGACTATTTCTGGGCGACTGCTTCTTCCGGATTGTCCAATTATTGGGAATATAGATGCCATTTAAGAGTTTGGGGGTAGGGGTATAGCGTATTGCAGGTGAATCCTTAACAATCAAGCCAAACACACAGCAAACCCTTTAAACGATTTCCGTCTGCTCACCGCAATTCGACTGCGACCATTTTCACTTAAAGTTATTTTTAGTAACCCATTTATCATTTTCAGTTACCATCCGCTTCAGTTTGCACGTTAAAAATCAGTACATAAAGTTTTTTTTTTTTAGTTTTTTTTTTTTTTTTGCTTTAGTTCATGTAGAACCCAAACATTGGGCTTCATTCTGTACCCAGCCTTTTTCAAGTAAGTAGTTATTTTATAGTTCAATAAGTTTTTTGTGCAATGTTTAGCTCAGTGGTAATCGAGACCGTGGTGATATTGCGGTTGAAATCGACCATTTCCATCATTTTATTAATATTTTCTAGAGCTGGCCTTCTAGGGCATTTTATTTATTTGACATCAAAATTTTGGGAACGAAACTAGAATTATGCTTCATTGGTTATTATAGCATCAGAGCCATAAACACTATTTTTAGCCGACCGACTTGAGTTTATCGAAGAAAAACTATAAGATATGGTTTATTTTCTCTTTGCTTGTGTACATCTCTGATGAGAGCAAAAACAATCAAAAAACTGTCTGAATATTTTCTTAAGTACGAAGCCATATCTTATTAATTTAGCGTTTATTTTGGACGAATTATAACTGTATTTAAAAACTGAAATCAGTTTTTATTTGTTTCCAAAAAAGCACTTTATCGTATTCCTGCGGAGGAAACACATTATGCCAACGTTTTGGATAGTTGGCGAAATAGTCACCGTATGGCTTTCGCAATGGTCGCGAGCGAAAGCCATATGGAAAGCCATACGCGAATTTTGGCGAAAAATTCAAGAGAATCCATTGCTGTGTGAAATGGTGCATTATCGTTGGGCAAGAGTTTCCAACCATAAATCCTGCCTCCTTTTACTAAAAGTTTCACGTGAAAGGGCATAACACTCAAAAAATATTCCCGTAACTAATGGAGTATCGATGCATCTGAGGTGCACAATACATTTTACTATGAATTTGACAATCTGTTTGAAATGCCAGCATCATCAGGATGATTTCAAACTGTAAAGTTAAGGTTTTTGAACACCAAATCTTGGATTTGGTTTACGTGACATTCATTGGTAGGAGGGTGGTGGTTGTCTGGGGTGGCTCTGTGAATTCCTTTCGGGCTGCTTTGAACCGTGTATGCATCTTATATATATTTCTTTCCAACAAAGTCTATTCGCTGAAAGCCTTTTGCAATATTTCAAATAATTCCGCAGCAAAAGTTATATTTGGTTAATAAAATTCAGTGCAACTTCTTTGTTAAACAATGCCAATTTTTGGATCATTTCAAACTTTAATGGTTAAAATTTACTGTATTCGTTATACCCACGCAATTTATATTAACCTCTTGTCTACTTCAATACTAAAAATATTTGTTCTTCGATACAAATTATGGTTTCAAAACATTTTAGGCACCCAAAAAAATACATGTAGTCATCGGAATGTGTACATAAATCAGCACAATAAAAAGTTATTTCGTGTTAATGTACATTGCTGTTATTCAGTTTCTATTCAGAGGCCGGGTGTCCAAATTTCTTACCCATTACAAAATAATTTATTAGGCACAATGTCCGATCCAATGGCAAATTGCCTTGTTTGTTCTACCAGACTATGTGTGGAAAGATTGGATTTAAATTGTTTTTGATTCCCGATAGGCAACCGTCTAAATTTAGCTTTTTTATAAGATATAGTACAAAAATGTATTACTTTAATGTGACGTTAAAGACAGTATTTAGCATAGTTAGAATGACTACATATAAGTAAAATATGCACAGTTTTGTACGATAAATTGGTGCGATCTTGAACGTAATTCCATTATGCTTCTTCATATGAACGAACCCCCGCTGGAAAAAAAATCTTGTCAATGCGATTTTAACAAACTTCTCTTGGGGTGAAGGAATTACTCTGTACCAGGACATGACTATAAGGTGAAAAACGTCCTCTCTGACGAGTCACTGTATATGTGAGTATCTTGGCATTGTCCCGATGGAACACAGTTCCTCTCCTATTAGCAAAAGCTAGTAACTTCTGGGCGATTGCTTTCTCCAGATTGTCCAGTTGTTGACAGTATAGATCCGAGTTAAGAATTTGGCCGTAGAGAATCGAGACCTTATCTTAACCTCAGCAGGAAACAATTTATTTAAACTTAATTAAAATGATAGCAAACATTGAGTTAGTTTCCTTGCCAAATTCCTTTTCTTTTGAACTTGTTGACTGCAAATGAAGTTTATTTCATCGTCTTCTTCTTATAGGTTGCAAAGTAACATTATCTGGTTAGAATTCTTGGAAACTACTGTCAATATTCTAAAATACATAAGACCGAACTGTGTTGGCGTGTGTCTTCCTAATGAACACACTCTGTCGAACATTTTATTTACATGTTGCCGAATTTGGTTTCCTAATTAATTTTGACAGAGCTATTTGTGCTAATTTCACTTTAAACCAACAAAACTAATTACCAGTACATCTCCAGAGATGGGATGGGCAGCACGCAGTTAATTGTACTTGATGAGTTTGTTCTCGGATCTATTTTTGAACGCAATGTTTTCCTATTGGAGAAAACATGAAATAAACGAAACTTGGTTCCAAGGTGTGTCATTACGATTTAGAGGAAAGGAAAATACTGGAGTTTATCTGTATGCAAAATTTGTGGTGTAATTAAATTTGAATATGAATTTTGTGGGTGGCGAACGGCGCTCTTTTCGTAATGCTTTTTAAAATTCTCCTACATTTATTCATGATGTAGTGAACATCTAAAAACAATACCTTTCAGTCAGGTTGTCAAAAACCGTAGAAAAATGTCATGTTACGTCTTTGCACGTAGGAAGTTGAATGTAAGAAGGATGATCAAACGAAAAATGGCGAAGCGAAATGGTATCGCAAATCCCTTTAATTGCGTACAAAAATGGAAAAAGGTAACGTCCGTCTGATATTCTTTAGCCTCATACTGGAAACATTGAAATGTTGAGAAAATTTTAGATAGCAAATATACGAAGAAGAATTTCACGTAAATTAACTACCTCTTCTAAATACGGACTAAATTTGAGTATTCTTCTTAGTAAATTTTATCAATGTATCGGCTCTTTCTGGCAAAATGTATTTAAAAATCCTTTGTACAAAATTATTAACATTTGAAATGTTCTAACATTTGAAGTATACAGTTTTTTGTATAAGGTAATGAAACCCAATTTCAAGAAAAGTTTATACTAGAGGGAATTCACAACAATTAAAAAAATGATCAAAACATAAAATATATTTCATCACAAGAAATATGAGCTCAAAATTAGCTTATTGTTAAATAAATTATTTAAAAACTTAAAAAAATGAGTTGAAAGTTCTCATACAAATTTAATTTCATCTCAAATTTTTGTCGCAATAACACATTATGATACTAAGCTTCGTTTATTTAGTGGTAAATTTGTTGTTAATGTTATCAAATCAAATGTGTAGGTTTTACATGAGTCTCGTTTTGAAAGCCTTACCCATGGTGTGCCATTACACAGGTGCTGTTTTCCATTATTTTTTTCTTGGTTATATGTTCTTTTTTTCTTCTAGCGACAGCAAGCGCCTTTGGGGTACTCAATATAATCCCAAAGGATTAGTCAAACTACCAGAGATTGGACGTAGGTCCCTTGGAAAAGCTTCTTCAGGTCCCACTTCCTCACTCTGCTAAAGTACCTTTGTAGTCACTTGGTATGAAGTGAGTTACGTCCCGGGTAGGAGTTGAGGTAATCTAGGAAGACCTCGGATAGACATGAACAGTTTTTTCTAAGCTAATACCTTCCTTCACCAACGCAACCTGAAGCAACGCAAAAGCACTGAAAACACTTGTTCGGGCAACCACAACCAGCACGATGCTCCCACTAGGGGTCCAACACCATTGACCAGGAAGGAACAATGTTCCTTGGGCCCCTGGTCACCCGTGCTACCAGAAGAGAAGAACCCTCTGGTCTGGGCGCCTAGCACTAGGCCACACTACTTTGTGTTTCTACGCAAGCATCATACCCTTTGCCCGCTTAATTATAGGATCGGGTAGAGAGGATTGCGTTTTAGGGGTAAGCGGTACAAAGCATCCTAGGAAACACCCGCTTACCCACAGCCGTAATGTTATGTGGGATGAAAGATACGCTACTCATTGGGAATGTCGCGGGGTGCGTGTGATGATGAGTTAACCTGCCTATCATCAGGTGTATACCACCATTAAAAATTGCTCTCAATTTAAATTTATTTTTACGAAATGTTTAGTTATGTCTTTACAGGAAAGTTCTCTCCATCCGACTTGTGGACGCTCCCGATATATATAAAGTTATTATTATTGCCATCCGGAAGACCTTACGGACCTGATGATGATGTACAATATGTAGGCAGTCACATTTACTCAAGCTACTATGCCAGACAGTATGGTTATGATTTCCTAGTTAGAAAGATATTTTGACGGATTCTCCCGCGTATTGGACAAACGACCACAATCTTCTCTAATTGGAAGTATTTATAACGTATGTATGAAATCCAAAATTTGTAGAAGGTGAGGTTTCAAACACAAAGTGGTAGAAAATTACAAAACGGCATGACTTATGCCAGCTGATATTCACCATCATCCAATGCGGCTAATTCCGAGATAGTCATTGCCTGCTCCAACAAAGTCTCACGGTTACGATAATCAATCTCTCTTAACACTTTGGTTTTTGAAGTAGGTTACAGATCAGAGTTGCGAAATAGACCGAGAAACGCAAGTTGTGGCCTACTAATAGCCGTCAAATTTATCGGTGAACCAGCCACAGACTATCTCCAAACAACCGATTTTTTATACAAATCTGCTGTTTATACTGCCAAAAGTGTCATCATATGCACAACTCGAATCGTAAAATCCCTTCATATCAACTTTTCACGTAAAAAAGAGTGATCAGGGAAACTTTTCATATGCAAGAGGGTTTTCAAATAAATTGTTCATACAGAAAAGTGCCTTCATTCTAATTTTAATATATAAAAGTATCTTCATACACACTTTTCGTTTAGAAAAGTGTTCATTGATATTTACACACAGGAAAGTTTCTTTACGAACATATAAATCATCGCCCTGATTAACACCTCTTATATAGAAAAGATGCTCCATCCTAGAGTTATCCATTTAATGGTTTCAAAACCGCAGGTTTTTCAAGGCTGTCAAATGTTAAATGCATATCGTCTGAAGTGTTATTTATTTAGTGAAAGGCTTGTGTTTTCGGATATGGATTGTTTAATAACTGATGGGCGCATAAAATTAGTATTATAATAGTTAAAAATTACCACAAAAGTGATGGTTCAAACGTGGGCTTTCAACCGAACAAAATATTCTTCAGCGATGAAGCTAATTTCTCACTCGGTAGTTACGTCAACAAGCAAAATTGTCACACATGGGGCTCGAAAAACCCAGAAGTGATTGTGGAAAATCCCTTGCATCTGGAAGAAGTGATTCTTTGGTGTGCATTATTATCTGTAGGTGTCACTGGGCCGCATTTTTTTTTTTTTTTTCGAAAACTATCCAATCCAGAGGCGATCATTTAGATGTTATTGTATTTCGTATATAACGGTAAGATCCGAGCATTATAATGAAATAACATTTCAATTGGAATCATAGCTTTATGTGTGTTTTATTTAACTTCACTTCTATTTAACTATATATCTATAAAGAAAAAATAAAATTTTCCACGCTTTCCCATTTCCCGGGCAATTGGAAAAAATGTTTACATTTCCTGAGATCTATGGATTTAAGGGAAGTATTAAGCAGTAATTATTCTTGAATTTTTGTACAAAAATGTCAGCCCCAAAAACCCATGAATGTAGTAAAAGTTAATGCTGCATTTAGTAATCAACTTTACCCGAAGGAAAAAAGGTATACATCATTTGATTTAGTAAAAATTTACTACCCACAAGATATCAAATATCTCTAGATTAAATGCGTTTCATGACTTTATATGTTGATTAAGCGATGTTCATCTGTCCGGCAGGCTGAATGGTACATACGGTATGTGTTGCAAATCTGTATAGAAAATTTTCGCGTTCGCACAGCCTTGCAAGAATATTGGCAGAAATTTTAAATGGTCTATATAGGCCATCCCCTCCTAATACTTTCATTACAAATTTTGCGACATTTCGAAATTTTGTTTTTTTTACCCATCTCATAAACACACATATTTTATAAAATCTAGAAGTATTTGAAAGAATTGACCAAATAACCATGCCGCTTCGAATACCTCCCATAATAATGACAGATTCCTTGCATGTATCCATAGGTTCATATCTTTGACTTAGTTGTATTAAATTTAGTCACATTGGGCATTTGTCAAAGTAGTGCCTCGGAACAAAAAACGGAGCAAATTGAATCATGTCTTTTGGTGCCTGCCATACAAACTGAACGGCTTTCCTAAATTCAATATTTTCTCTCTTTTTCTAATTAGTAAGAAGGAATGGAATTACCAAGCATTGTCAAGTCCATTCTGTCACCTTCCACATAATTGATCGATTTAACCCATACATTTTTAGCTTCGTATTTTTCAACCATTTGTGTTGAGTTCAGTTAAATTTGGCGCAGATCAAGCGCGTGGCAACCTTAGTCCTGTTAATAAAAATGGGTATAGTTGTTGCAGCCCTTCTGGTGCCTTGCATACAAATTTACAAATTTATGCAGATTACGTATACTGATACAGATGTAGATTCTTTAAAAATTCTACTAGTTTAATTTATTTGGTAATTTGAAACAGTCCTTCATTATGAATGAAAGAAAGTAGTTTTTTATATATCAGCAATAGGCTTCCGTGTTTAAATGACTTCTTTCGAACTTACGTAAATTTTCAACAACAGATAGCGTGATTGAGACAGCAGAATTTTAGGTTCTTTTAAGTGCAACCGAGCTGCGAGAATAAGATATCAGTTTTTTATAACTTGACCGAAATATTATCGAATGTACATTTCAGTGCTTTAATAACTTTCAACGCATCAAATCGCATATGTAAATTGAAATGCCGAGGACAACGAAAAAGAAAAATGCTTTGGAAATACTTTGTTTTCTGCACTAAAGACCATAATTTTGAACTCGGAAATGGAACTGGGAATATGCTTTTGAGTACGAGAACAATTTCTGGAATGTATTAAATGCTTCTTTAGATAATCATTTATATTTAAAGTTTACTTTTAGCCTATTAGATTGTGAATTTAACGAAACATACGAAACCAGTACAAAAATTTCGGTTATGTGAAATGATTAAAAGTATTCTATTACCAATATATTTTTGCGTTGAGCAAAAGTGAGAGTGATGCCAAAAAAGGAGTAGTAAATTACTAGGTTCCAATCGGTAAACACCCTGAATTACAGACCAATAAAGTAAGAAAAATTATAGCTCTCTGAAATAATCTACTAAGAAGTAATAGAGGAACTACAGATTTAGGTAAAGCGGCCAATTTGTACTATGCTACCCCAAGGGACCGAACGATGCATTTAATTTTCATTCTCATAACTAAAATTATTAAACGGCTGGAATATGAGATTAAAATTAGGCTATTTGTGAGGAAGTTAACAGAGAGGATGTGCATGATTGTAGACTGTGTTAAGAAACATTTCTATACAAGTTCCATATTCTTGAATCAAGTATGTCAAGGTGAAAGTAAAACCCTACTGCGTAAGTAATTTTTCATATGAAAAAGCTAACACGTACCAAAATATTTCTCAATGTTAACACAATTTCAGATCTTTTTGGTATGGGAAGATTACACACACATAATAAATCAGAAGCTAATGGCAAACTGATGAAGAAGTAATTTGCACTTTATTTTGCTCTGCATTTTTCCTCTTGTTTACTTTTGCAAACACATAAATGCGAAGTCACCATCTTCACTGAGCGCCTTACTTATGAGTAAAATGAATCACTTATCATCCCATTTTAAGCCATTAAATACAGAAAATACTACCGAGAGTGCAAAAATTGTGTCGCCAATATTGAAAACATAGTCAACCAGAGATCGCTGAGGGTAATACAGTTGGTACCATCAGAGTAAATCAGTAGCTGTTAATAATGACTTTTAAATGGGGTAGGATAATTTGTATTTTGTTTCTTTACGTAGGTTTAACCAATGTTTCCCTATTTTGATGTAGTTTTAATTTATGGCGTAAACACAGAACGTAATTGCATTCAGTGGCCGATAGCACGGTGTTAAGGTCGATGTGGTAAAAATTGGCAATTCTTTAAATAATTTCTGTTTCAATTTATGTTTACTTTGTGCAAAACCCATAAAATGTTCACAAAGTTATAAAATATGTAAATACGACTTTATTAGGTCAAACAAAATAATTCTTTTTATTTACCTTGATGATTGTTAAAGTTAAATGATTGATTATTATAACACTTACGTTTCAAGCGCTTCCGACTATTATGCTCCTTCTTCAATTTTTCAAAATAATTTTTTATATGTTTTCAAAATTTTGGTGTTTTCAACGTTATTTTATCAAACTGTTATTACTAGATACTCAGAAAAATTATTTGTGAAAACTTTTCATTCTAAAGGGTGTCCAAATAAGAACGCAAGATTTAAATTTGGCGTCATTCGAAGTGTCATCGTTTGACATTTGAACAATTGTTATTGTTTTCTAGTAGAAGGTACGAGGTTAGTAAAAATGGAGCGCTACACGAATGACCAACGGATTCTCATTGTGAAATTGTTTTACCAAAATGGTGAAAGTTTTGCAAATTGCGATCAATTTGAGGTCACAATAATGTTCCAAAACAGTCAATTGTAAAGAGGTTAATGCATAAATTTGCCAAAACTGGGTCTGTTAGTGATGTAAAGACAACAACGCGCCTTCGACCAGGTCGATCGACCGAAAATGTCGCAGCTGTACGTGATGATGTCGCTCAAACACCATCCATCTCAATTCGACACCGAGCTCAGCAAATTGGTGTCTCCAAATCCACTATGCAGCGAATTTTGACGAAAGATTTGCATCTTCATGCATACAAAGTTCAATTGACCCAGGAACTGAAGCCAGCTGATTATGGACAGCGAAGGGAGTTCGTTAATTGGGTATTGGAGAGACAACATGAAAATGCTGATTTTGCCGATAAAACCATCTTCAGTGACGAGGCCCATTTCCATCTTGATGGCTTCGTCAATAGGCAGAATTGTCGCATTTGGGGTGAGGAAAATCAACGTGTCACTGTATGGTGTGGATTTTGGGCTGGAGTAATCATAGGACCTTTTTTATGAAAATGAGGCATGTCAAACGCAGACAATCAATAGTGTTCGGTATCGTGAAATGATAACCAATTTTTTCGTGCCTAGAATTGAAGAAATGAATGTGGAGGGCATGTGGTTTCAACAAGACGGCGCCACATGTCATACAGCCAGAGAAACAATTAAATTGCTGCATAATCTTGCGTTCTTGTTGGGACACCCATTATATGATCAAGTCAATGTGGGTGTGTGACTCATGAAACTGATAAATTGTACTACACATATATTTTAGGGAGTGTATTCGTATCGAAAGTTCTATCTTGCATGCCATCGCAAAGGATTTTTCAACTTATGGCAAAACATATAAAACTAATGTCTTCTAAGGCTCGATTTTCCCGACTGAGAAATTGACATGTTTATAACTTAACTTTAATTACTTATCAATTTGGTTTAAGATTAGAGAAAGAGGAGCGATGCCGCTCACATAACCTAATGATTTCAATTGCCATATCTCACGAAC
>JAHXMU010024773.1:206799-223749 GCA_019455685.1 Philornis downsi
ATGCCGCTCACATAACCTAATGATTTCAATTGCCATATCTCACGAACAACCGGAAGTATGAACGTGGGACTTGATACGTGATTATGTTCTACCAAAAAGTGGGTGGAGCCAGAATTTCTTGTGAAAAATTAATATTGCAGTCACTCCGATTGTCAAAGAAATTCATAACATTTTAATAATAATACCGAATTATTGACCAAGCGAAATTGGGGATTAAATTAATATGTGGATTAAATCAGTTTTCTATATGAGAAAGGCGCCGTTAAACTGCAGATTTTTTTGCCAAACATTATAAAGAAACAGCATGCATAAAAGTTAAGTCTCCCACAGTTAACGAACCAGGAAATAGATGGCAAAAATTATATTGTGATAAATCGTTTAAATTGTATAGGCTACCATCTAACATATTATTAGTATAAAATGGCTACATATCACTCCTTCAAGTGAAGATATGCAAACTGTACGACATATATAATAAAATTCGGCTATAACGAACTAAAATTTCTCATCGTTGAGGGTGTTACTGTGTTTGAGAGTATACAGGCAACTAGCATTTTTTATCTTCATGACAATTTCTGTGGTGAGTTTTCTAAAATTGGAACTAATCGCAAGACGTTCCTTAGACGTTAACACCGCGCTTTCCGATAACGCTAATCCTGAAAACTACACTCTATATTGAAAGAAAATTAGTGGACAGCAAGTAATGATTAAAACACGAGTTCGGCGCCCTCCAATATTAACATATTAATTGTTATTGCACTTGGGAGCCATCCTTTGAAAATTTCGATAATTATGCAAAGAATTTCACTTAGTTGGTTAATAGCAAAATGTAGACCTTTTCCCAGACCGTATCATTATACAAGGTTGCAGACGACTATCTGTATCTTGCAAAAAAATCGTCTTAAATTCTATATCGAAAACAAAACGTTGTAAGGTAACACAACCGTGATATGCTTTGGCCCTAAGTCGGTTGCCATAAATTATCCGTCATTGGTCCATTACGACACCACAACACTCCGTACCACACAGTTTTGCGTCCACTTAGTTCATCATGGCAACAATTATAATTGACAAGGAATCATATTTCATGGATATTATTACTTTTGGGTAATTTCCTGATTTAAAATATTACAGTAAAATTTTATTTACATATGACTTGCAATAGCTTAATTCATTTACAAATATTTAATTTGAATAATGTTTTTCTGTTTAATTAAATTTTGCAAATAAATATTTTGTGCATGCTTTATATGTTGAGTTTTTTTCGTATGAATATCAGGAGAAGTGATTGTATCCGCAGCCAATTAAATTAGACAATCAAATTTCAAATCTACATTTTGTATGCTTACATTTGCAATATTTATGTCTTGAAAACATTTTAACATTTAATTGAACGCCACACAGGTAATGGTTTTGCAGAGAGGTGGAAATAATTTTGGGAAGTTTTGAAATTCCGCGCAGTCACCGCAACATATACTGCCAGTTTTATGGAAATAAAATAACCACATCCTAAATAAATCGCCACGTAGAGCGACGTCAGATTACCTTACCTGGTCTCCCGTAATGAGCGACCAGACACTGTTAAGAAAATCCACAAATGGTATTGGATGACCGTCGGCTGAAGGTGAGTGAGCTAGCTGAAATGATAGGCATTTCAGAAAGTTCTATATATCGTACATTGACCAAACATTTGAAGATGGGAAAGATGGGTGGCACGCATGCTTTTAATAGAGCAAAAACAATCGTGAAGATGTTTCAGTAGAGTTTTTGCAATGTTTCACCGCAATAAAAATGCATTTTTGCGTCGATTTATAACCATGGATAAGACATGTTTCCACCACTTCACACCTGAGACAAAGGAACAGTCAAAGCCAAAAGATTACTTTAGAAAAATTTCAAAGTAAATTTTGTGAAGGCTGGCGTTGTTGTGCATGACAACAGGATATTTGCCAACTTAGAGAAACCTGATTTGGTAATAAAAGTCAACTTCCCAAGTGAGGTTGAATGGCGGATGGCAAATAAGATACGTCGTTATTAATCATATAAGACGATTGTGCTATTCCCTTACCCACACATTTGACATGATGTATGATCAAGAATCAACATTCCTTAAAGAAAGGTAATAACTTTTTGCAAGTGCTTTAGATTTATGTCTTGTTGTGTGCAGAGGGAGCAAAAGGACAACACTCGCGAAGAAAACGCATGAATGAATCAAACCGAAACAAATGATTGCATGTAGAACACATGAGGGAACATATTTGCTTTATTGAAAAGATAGACTGAAAATATTCCTTCCAGTTTATTTGTATGAATAATGATTACCATGTGTGCGCAAGCAGTTGAATCCGACGGGAAAGTATGAAATCTGCCGGAGTGAAAAACGAGCATTTCAAATTTAACATTCAGCTTAGGCATCATCATCAAAATGTAGTTCATAATTTAAAGCAAAACGGGGTTTTAAGGAAATTGAAAGTAAGTGGAGAACATTAATTTTTAAAACTGATAAGAACGGGGTTTCTCTACCAACCATGAAGTGGGCAATTGATATTTTATTCACTTAAATGTTTTTGGTATCCAAACGATTGTTTAGTTGTGGAGGCAAAGCGCACAGCGAGTACTTAGTGATATCCGTAATTACATTCGAAATCCATAAAGTAATCAGATAAAACCATAAAGTTGTTTGTGACTTTACCTTATTTTGTTCCTGTTAGAGTTTTTGGCATAAATCCCTTTAATCCTTAAGTGTATCTAATAATATTTTAAAAAATATGACATTATACTTTCTACTGCAAGAGGAATCATAATTCGCGAAAGGCTCACATCCAACGAACAGCCTATGTAGTACTTACAAGGAGGAATGTGGCTTTGAGTTGACCAAAATATTCAAAAGTTGGGCCAATAATTGAGGTGATATTACCCGATAAACTTAACTTTAATTTGTCATTATATAATGAAATCTCCAAAATTAAAGCCAATATAAATTTTATTTATATACATTTCCATTTTAATTTCATCAAATGTGAAATTGTGCTACATCACTGTCTGTTCTTGCAATGTATTTCATATCACAATCTATATTGCAACGTATGTGCGTATTTTCAAATACGATAATTGTTGCACAAAATCTTTTACATGTATAGAATACATCAGTGGTCCTAAAATTGAACCTTGATGTTATATTTTGCATAAAGCAGAGACGTGTAACTCATTTATCTTATAACAGTGGATGAGAAACGAAAAATCTACTTAAATTTTACATACATGATGGCGTAATATATTATGTCAAACGGTCTCGTGGAATTAGAGAAATATTGCGTGGGTCTTTCATCTGATTACTTATATACTCAGATGTTATACGATCTATTTATTAGAGCACCATTATATATATTAAAACCAAATCCTGACTGTTATTCATTCATCAAGAAGTTTTTATGAGTGTACTCAGTTGCTTGTAAAATGGGTTTTCAAGTACTTTCGGAGGATAAAATGTGCAAGTACAAAATTTATTACAATTGGTTTCGACGAATAATTATTTGCGGGAGCATCAAAAATTAGCCAAAGTTGAGTTGAGGGCCTAATAGGGCATCTCGTTTCTTTTTCAAAGATCAGTTTTGAATTCAGACTGAAATCAGTATAACTTCTTTGGTGTCCGAAGGGCGATGTTGTTTCATAAATTTTTCTCAAGAGCAAAAATCTATGTATGCATCAAGGAAAAAAATGAATTTCTTAAAATACATCAGTTTTTATGGAAGATACCAGAAAAGGTGGTTAGAAACAGCCCATTTACTGCGCCAAGCTGTGCCAAGTTTTAGGGATCTATTAGCCAATCAGCCAGACAGAAAAACTCTCGTTGCGCAATCGACGTGAAAGGTCATAATTTGAAGATTTACTTCTGGATGTTTAATTTTTGCAACAGCGACATGTATTTTAATTCCTTCGGATGAAGTTGTAGGAATAGACTTTATGTCATATCCCTTCCATACGAATTGACCGATTTATTGAATTTCTATTTTTTACTGTAATGATTAGTGTAATGAAATTATTAATTTAGACTGCAGCAACTTAAAATTATGTTAGTCGTATTGAGTTATAAAGGTTGGTAAAATTTTAAAATTTAAAAATTAGTAGCCCCCACACAAATTACCTAATTTAACGTACATGTTCCTACTTTCATACCTGTCATTTCGTTGCATTGAACTAAGTTTTGAATAAAAATGGTATGCATTGCAACACTTCTATCTCGCATACAAGGATTGCAAAAATCAGTATTCTCTCTATAATTTCTAAGCATAAGTCTTTAAAAGTTATAATTTAACTTCTTTGCAATATTTCTTAAGAACTGCATAAGAACCACTTTGCTTATGTCTGGAAAGTACCTTCCGTACTTAATATTTAAGAACTTAACTGATAATATTTAAGAACTTAATATGTTTTTGATATTGTAGTGTACCCAAAATCATTATAATAATTATAATATATAATGTGAAAACTAAATGCTTAATACTACACACTGAAAACTAAATATTTTCAGATCATTGCTCTTAATCTACTGCAGAATTGTTTCCAACTTTTCCCGATACAAGTAACGTACGGCGTCTACAGTATGATACTTTGTAACATGCCAGATATTTCATTAGAGTCGGATAGCCACACACTTTTGCCTTGCCTAAAATGAAGTGCTTGTACAAGTTCAAGTTTAATTGTGTCAAATAATTTAATTGTGTCAATAACAAGAAGTATTGATAGCTTTTGAAAATAATCACCAACTAAAATTGGCTTTTTATACACTCACCATTAATTTACTAACGATGCTACAAACGTGCAGGTTATTAAGTTGTCAAAACGTTGCTTTTAACAATTAATCATTCAATCGGTGTGATGGAAAATTTATGGAGAGACGTTAAAGTATTTATGCTACCACAGTATAAGCGAACAATGTACAAGAGAGCAAAAAATGAAATATGAACAAACGAACATAAATTTTTTATAATAAATATTGCATTCGTGCTGCCAACCACTTCCCACAACAAATTATATAATTTACTATGAAAAATCATTTAAACAGAGAGCTGGGTGTTTATCACGTATACATAATTGAATGTTTGTTTGTATATGAATGGCTTTGTTCCAAATAAGCGTCAAAACTAATGAATCAAAACTAATATCATGAAACTATTGCAGTATATTTATGTCGCCAAGGAAGGAATCAAAGGCTAAATTAGATTTAGATTGGAGAAAAGAGGTTATACTTTATGAACTGATGGAGGCACAATGCTGCGATTTAAAACACATGTAAATAATATAAAAAGAAATATTTCCTTAAAAAAGAGAAAAAAACAAGAAATGCATGTTAATAGCGGGTGTTGTTGCCTCGCCATTTTTAAAATTGTAATATAGCTGTCGAAATATCTAATTAATCGTTATACAAACCTAACAGTACGTTACTAAAAATAATGAAATTGTTGAATGATTTATTAGGTTAAGATTGGAAAAAGAGTGTAACTTCATACATAATACACAAGGATAAACGACCATATCTCATAAACTGTTAGAGATACAAATGTATTGCATTTTCTATTGGCAAAGAACAAATATGCTCTAGGAAAGGCTTAAATTTCGGAACGAAATTCATAAAATTTTAACTATACTAAATATTTGACTGAGCAAGATTACATTAGGAAAAGATTGAGAAAAAAATTCAATCCACGTTATATTTAAGGTATGCAGAAGGGTTATTATACAATTACAGAACATTTCGTTTCGAATCACTTTAGCCGAGTCGGCTAGTATTTTTATAATCCACAATAAATGTGATACAAAGTATGTTGTCAACATGCCGCTAAGTGTAACTCTCTAATATATGAGAGATAAAAATAGCAAAACCTCAAAATCCATTTTCTATATGATTTAGTCATGGTCATATGTCTGTTCATGTTTTGTTGCAAATACGATATCGGTGGCAATTATGAATCGATTTCAATGAAAATTGGCATGCAATTTTTGTTTAAATCAAAGATAAGCGTTGTGCAAAATGAATCATATAAATCCATATTTTGATGCAGACACTATACAAATTTATGGTTTCCACTAAACGCAGGTTGTACGTTTTACTTTTTTAGAACGCTATTGGATTAATCAGATTCTTGCCTACAATACACAGCACGTAGAAAATAAAAAAATACAAGTGCCTCACACAACATGAGCCTGCCGACACATACTGAATTTTAATGCTCATAATCAAGTCGAAGACAATATAAAGGCTGTACAGCTCATGACAGCTGTGATGCCTGTATTCTCAGATAACAATCATGCAAAATATAATCTTGAATTGTATGACTAATATCTGGATCTGGATGAATTGGATATTTATTCATCAAAATAGCGCTTTGCCATTAAATTAAACTGCTAATCTGGAATATGCGGGCTTTAAGACAACTACTTCAGATATCGTGCAGTACAGTACGAATCGTAGAGTATAGAGTTTCAGTGGGCAAGAGATGTAGAAAGTCGCCTCAAATGGCCACAAACCGCAACGAAGCGAAATAATTTTACTACGCAGAAGTGTAGGGCGAGCCGGTCGATTTCGACTCACTAATGTTTAACTTTTTTCTCAAATGATTTAAAATTCTAGATTTTGACGTGATAACATAAATTGAACAGAAGAATGTGGGGAAATATTTACATAACTATAAATCAAAACATCCAGAATTGTTTTGAATTAACAAACATCTTTTGACCGTAGCCGTTTCATGGCTTTTTAAGTTGATTGACCAGCTGGCAGGACGATACGTTAAAGGCAATGAATAAATCTCCGTGAAACTTCTTAAAATTTGATGCAGACAAATATTTTCCCAGATCATAGTCTGGGGTTGCAAACAGGCTATATCTGTTTTTCTGGCTATAATAACCTAAATTTTTGTCTATTATATTGCTATACAATTCTTTACGGTTTCGTATAAAAATAGATCAAGTAACCGCGCCCGTTATGCTATTTCCTATAAAAATGACCGATTTACCCCATATATTTTTAACTTATTTCTACCAAATTGAACCAAATTTGCGTATACAGTGCTCTTGCCGACAATCGAGGATTTGAGAAGGAAAATGGGCAACGTTGACACGCTTATGCGTTGCATAATACTGGATAAAATGTGAACAAATCCACGCTATGACCGCGCCTTCTCTGCTGCCTCCTATATAAATTACATTATTTAACTTACGTATTCAGTGTATAACTGAGCTTGCATCAGTCACTTAACATTGCGAAAGAAAATATATGTAGATTGTTCTGCTAGCTCCTTTAGGGTACCATACGTACATATAAATTGTCAATTCTACCAAAAATCTATCTATGGTCCTTTTACTTCAATGAATTATAATTTTGCTTTTTTATTGTGTTTTATTACAGAGCATTTTTGGCAACACCACAGTCAGATCAACTGACTAACATACTCGTATTTGCTCATTTTATTTAGAATCGAAACCGTTCCAAAAAATTGGTTCTAGTCGGAGCCGTTCCTTAAAATGCCCACACCACTCTCAGGTACCAAAGCGTAGACATGAGCCGGTTTGACCGGCAAGTTGCGCTTTGCACCCTCCCGCATCCCACTAACAACAAATTATCGCTGTGCAAAATTACAATAATTAATGTTGCAACTACTTTCCATTTCAGCAAGTTAATAATTTATAACAGCTACTATCAGTTTGCATGTACTAGAAAGAAGGACTAATTTCAGTTTATTAAGTATCCCGTTAATTCGATTTTGTATCCATACCAACTGACATCTGTTCAATAAATTTAATGTTTTCACATTATTTTTGTGGAAAAAATGCCAGAAATTCGACTCCAAATTGTAAACGATAGTTTTTGCAGCTGCGATTGCTTCTGCTATTTCAGTACAAACTGAATTTATTTAACCGAACGCTAAAAAACAGATACTTCAATGTTTAATATCACTCAAACGCATATCCACGGTCTGCTGAAAATAACAATAAATACCACAGCAAACTGGACCATCACAAATAATAAAATCCAATAACGAAACTTCTGTTCACAAAATATTGAAGAAAACAGATCTGGGCCATGAACAAATTCATGTGTACATCGAGCCATTGGCAGTTTTTAGCAAACTGGATATATGGTTTGGATTTCGTTATCTTTTTTCGCATTTTAAATGACTTTAAATTTGACAAGAAGAGATTTGTGCACCACTTCCTTTTGGAACAGTGGAACAGTTCTTATAAATCTGCTTCAGTTTTGAAGATATTGCATTACAAATTACATACGTTGAAGATGTAGATTGCAACTTTCATATCCAGCCAACTCACATTAATATCGATTCGAGGCGCCACATTCGTGGGCTACAAAATCAATATTTGGTCTATGAAACATTAGAGGTTTTGGTTTTGAATTATTCAGGTCTATATATAGAGATATTTTTAAGGTTGTTAAAATTAGTTTCCCTCATCAAGTAGCACCTGATAGGGTGATTCCGAAATTTACATGTGATGTTAGGTCTAAATTGTTTAGATTAACCAGTATGTACGATTACAAGCAACTACTGAATTCTTGCAGGAGTACAAAAATGTAATCGAATAATAAAATATAATAATAAAAAAAATATAATAAAAAAGAAAAATAGAAATATGACGTAACTATGGAATCAGATTTTCAACTCATGCCAACTCATGGTACGAGCAGGACCAATACGCCAATCAACCGATAACTGACTATTTTTTTTTTTAAATAAAGTGGGATAATGGGGAATGAAGAACTTAAAGCGATTTTTTTTTACTGATATAAGGTATGTCCTAATTGTTGAAAAACAAATTACAGTCAAAATGGCAGAACCAAAAGTTAGTTAAAATTCGAAAATGACCCTGAATTTTATTCTTAATCACCTTCTTAACACCTTAAAGTTATATTACTTTATTTTTGATTTACATATAACTTTGAAGGCATAGTTTGATCAAATACGTATACAGTGTTATATACATATAAAAATGTGTTTCAAGTCAGTATTGAATGGACCCCTATCGTGGTGGCTTCGTATGTAAATATCAAGTCAAATTACATGAACTTCTCAGAAATATGTATATCTCAGTTGTTTTAAAACGGTCACTGCTGTGACGTTAGATAACTGAATTCCTTGTTGGGGTGCAAATAATGCAAAATTGGTGGTAAGAATTTTGACACTCTACACTCTGTTTCTAAACGGTTTATTCTTTTCAAAATATGTCACTATTGTGACGTTAATTTAGTCAAATCACTGCTGGAGTCAAACCAATGCAAGATTAGTGACCACAATTTTGGTACATTCATTCATTTAACAGTATTCACCAAGGCAATCTATTTTAAGACATTAACGTTTTTTTGAAACTTAATGTCTACATACCTCAAGATAATAGAATTTTTTCGGTAAAATATTTGACGGTTTGCCATGATATTAGAGTTTTTACGGACTCAGCATTGTCTACTCTGTTTTTTCTATAACCTAAAAGTAGTTTACTGTCGTTTATTATGTGAATTCTATTTCCAACTGATGCATTAGTATCGTATTATTTCCCTCAAAACTTGGCCGAAAACCTCGATTTTAAAAACCCTATTGCTATAATCCAGAAGCTACGATTTGCGTAAAATTTTCACGAGATCTTTCATATCACGCCGTGATTTCGTTAATATCTTTTGCAAATGTTGACAATACGGAATTTTGTAACAAAATTGGATTTTTGTGAACTTTTCGCTCCGTAGCCATCGAATTCTGAAATTCTGACTATTTTCTGAACCGAAAAGACTTGTCTGGGACATCGTTTTGAGCCGATTGAAGAGGTCCAACATGAATCGTATCGTGCTCTGAGAGCCACGCAGGCAAGTGACTACTTGGTGTGCATCAAAGATTTGAAAAAATGTTGGGATGAAAGTGTTATATGCTTGAAAATATTTTTTGTTTGGTGAAATATATTTGAACGAAAAAATAAAGGCTTTTTGAAAAAGCAAAACAAAAAAAATGTCTTCACATAACGTCCTTTGCGTTGGTACAAAAACGTGCGAAGGACCAGATCGCTTCAGTGCTCTTGTTTAACGTATAATAAAGGAAACAAAATTGTAGCTCACTGAACTAACTGCCTTAGGCTCTGAACTTGTTGAGCAACCATTCTCTCTGCAGCCTAAGAGGAACGAAAATGTAGACCATTCTCACTCGCAGAACCAAGTTTATTAAATATCTGATGGTTGCAAAATTATACTGAATTTTATATAATTGAATGACTGATATGGATGTAGGAACATTTGGGATAAATTATGTAAATAATATAGTTTCGATTATGCTAACTATTGATAACGGAGGACAAATCAAATTTCGATGAACCGGTTAATTAATATCACCTAAATCGGGAATTTACAAGAGAGTTGCAAAAAATATGCTTGGAAGTATGTTTTATAAAGCATTATAAATCAATACGTAGAACTAATAAATAGCCTACTAAATAGAAATAACTGTGACAGCGTTTTATTGGAGATATCATAAGGGTTGCGCCCATGCAGACCATTTTCGTTAACGTGTAACGTGAACTTAAGAATATATGGATTATGACTAATTGACCGTAAACTGGGAGTTACGTAAAAATTTTGGAGTTTTAAAAAATCGTATGGGAGGCACAAGAATGGTGGCCTGGCATATCCCTCCCGGGATACTATCTTGCAAAATGTGAGGCTGTGCCCAGTTTTAATAAGCTTCGTGAAGATTTACGACAATTACAATTAGTACCAGCCAGCCAATCCGCCAGCTATCAGTCAGTCGACTTAAAGAGTTACCAGTTCAGCAATTTCAGTCAGGTGAACAGGCTTGACTATTATACATATTCTTGTACATCTTCGCTCAACGTCATTTTACGTTAATGCAAAATTGCTAACTCCTCAATTAATGCTCAATAAAAAAGCAGAAATACAGCTTTTTGAATTTATCGGCATTAAATCATAGATAGACCACTGATCTTTGCTAGGTTGGCTACCAAATGCGGCGATGCAATACGATTGACGCTCAACATGTGCTAGATTTAACTAAGTTTAGTGCAACTAAATAAAAGATATTAATCTGAGAGTATATGGATTAAACCGCTTATTTGTGTGGACAGTATAAGAAGGAACAAACAAAATCGGTAGATTTACTCAAACTCAATATCAATATAAAAGACAAAATTTATTGTTGATTTACGGGCAAATTATCGAATTTTGCTAATCAGTTAACAAGCATGGAAAGTGCTAGATAGGGTTGCCAGATAGGGTTAGTTTAATCACAAAATATTAGACTGTTCTAAGATTTATGAAGTTCAAAGCTGGCTTGAGAAGTCATGAAACACCTGGCGATACCTATCTTAAACGCCTTTTTCGGGTTTTAATTTTTTTTACATTTTCAAATGATGTATAGGTACAGCTTTATTCATTAGGGTGGAGGTATGAAGACTGATATTACTTCATGTACATAACAGTATGTACTATTTTTTTACTTATGTACTAACTTTTTTTAAATGTATCGAAATAAATCTATAGTCTGAAAACTCTTATACACATTATCATATAATAATGATTAGACTACAATTCTTAAAGCATTGCTGGAACTCGTATATTAACAATAGACAAAAAGCTTATGTTATTTCGGGCTTTAAGATCCTTCTAAAAGCTTAAAAGCTATGAGTCAAAGTAACTGTGTTCAGAGATGTGCTCTAACAATCTCACATAATGTAAATAGCGAGCCGTATGTACTTAAGCACACACACACGTGTCGTCAGTTGCATTCTTAACTGTTTTGTTACTATTGTCGTTTTCTTCACACATTATTTTCAACCGGCAACATTTCGATGTGCAGCCGAAAGGAGTGTGCGAAGAGTTCAATTTATCAGACTAGTTTTTGTCTTTGATGCGTGCGCAATTTAGCCTCCGTGGTTGTGAAAAAAGTGATCTTGAGAAAAAACCATATTGTAAACAACTCATAGTGACAAAATAAGAAATAAAGCCAGTGTACATTTTTGACAAAAAACCAAACTGTGTTAAATTTAAAATCAATTAGAACAATAAACAAACTACTTAAGCCAATTAACTGAAAATACAATTTTTTTTACAAACCCACTAGTTTCAGCCTGACATAAAAGTCGACGAAAATATACTTTTTTATTGAATCGTAGTCTACATTTTGAAAAGATTCTATACAAAACTCATCATCATTGGTTTCTTGTAATTTGTTGAAACCTATTCCCATGACACTCATCCAACCAGGAATTTTTAAACAGTATCGGAATATGCACATTCAAATCCAGCCGAAACAATATTCAAACTTTTGGCAAACATTAAAACTACACATTTTGGATGATGTTATTGCTTCTGTAATCTAATTTAAACTTCCATTCTCTCTGAACTGAAATGAAACATCAACATTAACCTGTAGGCAAATTTCAACGTTGAAATCAAACAATTTTAAAATCTCTTCTCCACCAATGCATTTGGTAACGAAACTTTTCAATGTTGTTTTACGGATTACTACTACAACGCGATAGTACCTCGCGGAATTGTTGAATGCAGTCATCAATGGAATAAAACACAACAAAATTGAGGTATCATTGTGTAGACGTACGGGTTTCAATGCATCTGTGTGTATTGAATATAATGAGCATGTTAACTCTGCTGCGGAGCCTCAGGTGCCCGTGCTATTACCGAGCACAGTTGGTATTACAATGGAGTGCAGCTTTGACCCAAAACAATTGGTTGGCATTTTGTTGTCATTTATTGCCTTGAAATTCTGTGGCCCACGTTTTCAACAATGTAACGCTAATTTGAATGATTACTTCCCGTGAATGTTGCAGTATGGGAAACGCACTGCATCTTTGGAATCCACATCAAATTATCGACGGGTTCTAGGAAAAAATTATTGGAATTCCATTGACGGTCTGTTGGTTTATTGTTGGAAATGTTGTTGCTTGTCCAGAAAAGGAGCAACGAAAGCAACTCTGCAATACATTTCTGAATGTGTAGTATTTTCCACCCGTGGTTTTTGCATGTACAGACTAGTCAAAGACTTCGTTGAGCCATTTTTTCATATTAATGAGTATGATCGACTGCTCCTTACGAAGGAATATATGCTGATTACAGAAACAGAGAAATCCTTCAATGACCGGGATACATTCAAAACAAATTTGCAGCCAATCCAGAATACGTTAAAGAATTGAAGCTGTATTCTGTTGAAAAAAGACTTAGTTAATAAAATACAAAAATTATTACTCAGCCAAATTTACTGCATTGTCTTCAATATGGATGTGTTCCGAAATAATAAACTTACTATGTCAACTAATAGTTGACTCATCAAAACATCTGTGAAAAGTGCTGTTTTGATTAGAAATTTATCCATAACGGTAGCCACAAGGATTCTTTACACAAATCTTACTTTTTTCGAGAAATTTGCTCCCTCAAGCCTTCATGCAAACTTCTGGGAAGAACTCCGAGAGCAAAACATTGAAAACAGTTAACATCTCTTTGACTTTCGATCAAACTTGAAGTGGTTTTTTGGGATTCTGCTTAGTTGGAAGGCGCCATCGTGAAGCTTGTTGGCTTTTTTTTGCATACCAATTCTATGTGTCATCATCAATTGTAATGTGTTTTATAAATGTGATGTTTACTCGATTAAGTTTTTGAAGAAAATTCAAGTATTGCGGAACTAATCGACCGCCAACGTATGTAAAACGGTATGAATTGATTTGTAGTATACAGACAGTTCAGCGTCTATCTTTTCAAGTTTAAGAGATTTTCAAGACGATTTCCTGCACTTTATCGATGTTAACTTCAGTTAAAGGCAATGATGACCGACTAGTGCGAGGCAAATGATGCTCCCCGTCACAATCGGTTTTCAGTGCACTGTATCACATAGAAGCAAATCAATTTACATTTTTCAGCATCGGTAGATCATTTAAACAGGCATCGGTGGCGTGACTTCAACTTACAAAATATGGGCGGCGGCTGATATTCGGTTTATATAAAGTAGTGAAGAGTATTTGCAGCACTATTAAAATTTGTTCTTCCAAATGCATACCAGTTGTTTATGGGGAGCATTGCCGCTGGACTAGTTTCGAAAGGTCTAAAATTTTTCAAATCTCTATCTTGGAAAGGCCGCTAAAGACTTGCTAGAACGACCCTACATTCATAAAAATCATCGTAACGAGTAATGAAACATGAGTTTTGAGGTAGACATGCAAATAAATCAAATAGCTTCGGAATGTCGCCTTCAACCGAAAAACTACCTTAAAGTCGATTAAAAGTCTAGTTAATGTCGATTCTTATTTTTGACTATTGCGATGTTGTGAATTCTAAAATCTTGCCAGAAAGTTAGGCAGTAAATAAAGAATATTATGTTGGTGTAGTACTGCGTAACAAATTTGTCGAAAAGTCAAGTTTGTGGAAAGAAAACTTATAAAATTTATACAACGATTGCGGATGAATTTCTGACTAAAACCTAAACAAATACCACCAATCATCGCACTCACTTGATGTGGCTTCGGCTGCGTTTTTTCTCTTTCCTAAACTCAAATTACCACTTGCAGACACCCCGGTTTGTAGAATACAAAGTACAGAATCTGCGGCGAGAGCTGAAATCTTTTCTGGAAAATTCATTTGAAAAATGTTTTGGGTATTGGACGTTGACAGAAGAATATTATTTCGGAAGATTATTTTGGCGATACAAAAAAATTTGCATGAGTAATAAAAATTTTATGTTTCATAGCGGTCTATGTATGTATGTTTCAAGCACTGGTGCGTTTTTGTGCAAGATACACACTGAATATTCTGAAACACTAATATTATGTCTTCCAATATTTACCGATAATCATTTCCTATTCCAGTAAGTTTACGAAGCTTAATAGCCTTTATGGATTTACAGCATTTTATTGTCCAGTCATCAATCGTAAGTAATGGTCAAGAGTAATGATAACCCCGTTCCAATTTGTTGAATGGGGCCACAAATAGTCTGCTTGATGTGAGAACATCCATCGAGCAACAAACAATTAATCAGCATAGACAATGGAGACTATTCGAGGTGAAAATTGAAAAATCCTTATCTCAAGTGTGAAATCAGAGCAATATCCTTTGGAAAATCACAAGAAAATTAATGGCCACGGTCAAATGATGATGAAGTGTGATGCACACAAAGGGAACGGAACAAAATTTAGTGGTTAACTGCTTAAATCAACGGTGTTGATTTTAACACATTACGTGTGTTGCCACAGTTTGAATGTGCTGTATGAACTCTTATAGAATTTATTCTCATTGCTGTGTGCGCGTGTGTGTATGTTTATGTGAAATATAACAATAAACGTGTGTATAAATATATGCATTATGATGAGAATGTGCTTGTGATGCTTGCCGATCACAATGAAGGGCACAACCAACCCCAACAACGATTGTGTTGACATTTGATACTAATCACGTTCAATGACATCGTTTTTCAATCTCCCACGAACATTGAAAGCCTGCTATCAATATTGCCACCACCATCAAGAGTGTCACATTTTTCTGTTTTTCAGACGTAGTTCTGTGACCGCGATATCTAAGGAAGAAGAGAAGAGCAACATGAAAGTGAGAGTGGAAATAATGAAAACTGGAATAAACATTTACCCAGTCCTACAAAATTGAAATCAAAATGAAAAATAAAATAATGAAATTAAGGGACTAAGCAAATGCTGTTAAATTGTCAAATTGCGACATATATCTGTCACCAGCCAAAACGTGATTTTCAACAATCGCACCCCATCCAACTCGTGACGAAGACACCCGCACCCTGTAAGTAAATACCATTATTATGGTCAGACTAATGACCAGAGTGAAACAAGTTTCTAAGCGCATAGTTTCGAAAGGGACATTTACGCAACTATTAAGATAGAAGTATGGCCAATGTCTTAACCAAGGGATGAGGTATTTGTTGAGGTTCCTCCTCCAAATTTTTTGAAGAAGTCTACGTTTTCTATTGGAATTTTACCATAAGTACCAAATATAAAAGAACTGATGACCAATAATCGGTATGTATTTGTAGCAGATTGTCATTTATCCGAACAGAGATTGTGCTAAAGGGATCAGCGAGATTATGTCTGCTCTTATTTAACAGCTTTATGTCAGCTCTTATTTAACAGCTTATCCTTGTTAAAATGTTCAAAGTCGAAACAACCGGTTCAATCTGAATTGAATTATCTTCAATGCATTGAAATTTAAAGTTCCCAAAAATATTCGGAAATGGTTTATGGTCTATGAAGCAGATATTTCGTATTTAACGTATAGCGTACAGTTAATCAAAATATATAACATATGACATACGTATTATTACCATAACAATTATCTAACTTTTATTGTATGTACTGAGAGCTGACTACAGAAACATTATAACATTTATAAGAACTTCTGGTTAAACGTAAGTATATATCAGGGATCGGCACTAAAACAAAATCTAGCACTAAAGTACTACACATTTGTTCCAGTTTCTCGAATCCGAAAGAGAAAAATATATAGTTTTAATTCAGATTCCCACAACCGATTTCACACATCCTAAACGAAATTACAAACATACATTCGGAAAGAAATTATAAAAAGTTTTAATTCCTATTCAGGATTAAATTAAACTTGAAATTTTTCAATAAAAAAGAGACGGAATTTTTGGTTAGCTGTGAAAATTTTTCAGTTTTAGTATAATAACTTCAGGAAAGTATTTATTTGAACAATTTCTGCTCACAGCCTTTACGCCGATCTGATAAGTTTGTCAGTTGTTAAATATCAGTCATCTGGATTGTTATTATAATTATTTAGTGAAAGGTTTGCCATTTACGAATATAGATCGTTTAACAACCGAACAATGCGCAAAAATAGTTAAAACTTACCAAAAAAAAGTGGTGATTCAAACGTGGGCTTTCAATTGAACAAAATTT
>JAHXMU010024774.1:0-33187 GCA_019455685.1 Philornis downsi
TGGCATCACATTTCAGATTTTCATAGCTTCAAACAATCTGTGGTGCAGGCTCAGGAGAAGTTACTAGCTGAAGAGTTCCAACAATTTGAAATTACCATAAAATCCGAGGAACTAATTGAGATGGAAGGGTATAATCAAGATGCTTTAGTTGAAGTGCCAATTAAACAGGAACATGTAATTCAATTAACGGATAGCAGCCCTCGGAACGATGATGATGATGATGAATTTCTTTCGGAAGACTGTACAAAACCAGACGAATTAAATGACATCGCTGATATCTCTTCTTCTGATGTCGAACAGCAGGAATTGCAGTACATCACATCAGATGATGGTGAAAGAAGGTTATGGGAACATCAGGCCGAAATAACCAATAAGTCTAAGCTCTTGCCGGCAGCTGACAGAAATGCTCACACACAGGAAGGAAGTGAACATAATTATTGCGAAAAGCGGACGGAACCCAAACCTACTGAAACTGAAAAGTTAAAGGAACTGGATGATTTTATAGCTCAACATTTTCCAAATTTAGAATGTGTTATATGCTCGGAATACTGCTCAAGTTTCTCGGAGCTGCAACAACACTTTCGCCGCCAGCATCCGAAGGAGAAGTGCCACATTTTGTGCTGTCAGCGCAAGTTAGGTAGTCGCTTTCAAGTTGAGGAACACCTGCACCTACACAATGATCCAAACGCTTTTCAGTGTACAATATGCCATATACCATTTAGTGGCCGTTATAGCTTATATTCTCACGTTTACGCTGAACATCGCAACCCTAACAACCAGGAGCTAGAACGGAAAGGAAATAGTGGTGCTAAAGAGAAAGGAAACACCCACAACCAGAAAAGAAAATCCATGGAAATAGATGCCATTATTGCCCAGTGGAAACCGAATTTGGAATGTCTGGTGTGTAGAGCGTCATTTCCGAATTTTGGTTTGTTACGCCAGCATTTCCGCCAAGAACATCCCCGTGACGAATGCAATATCTTCTGTTGTGGACGAAAGTTCAATGATCGTTCAAAAATTGGAGAGCATGCTCGTTTCCATCTCGATCCGAATGCGTTCAAGTGTGAGTTGTGCGATGCCAAACATAGTTGCAAAAGAAACCTATATTTTCACATACGCACCTACCATCCTCAGTCGAGGGACGGTATAGCTCCCGACTCTGTAGAGATTAGAAAACCAGCGCGTAAGAAACGTTGTATAACGATAACATCGCGAGAAATTGATAATTCCATTGCCCAATATAAACCGGATTTGGAATGTGACGTCTGTAAAGAGACTTGCTCGAATTTTACCCTGTTGAAGACACATTTCCGCATACAACATCCCACAAAACCATTTTATATATTATGTTGTGAACGCAAGTTTAACAATCGTTCGGAATATGAAAATCACCTGCGGCTTCACATTGATCCACATGCCTTTAAATGTGACCAATGCGGCAAATGTCTGAGTAGCGTGAAAAAACTACGAGCTCACAAAAAGCGTATACACTTCGAGTTCGAGGGTGAAAGAGCAGAAGAGATTGTGAATGTTGACAGCGATTAAGGGATCCACGTGGGTGTGCGACGAAAATAGTTCACTCAAAAGAGATTCCTAAATCCAACAGTCAATTCTAATTTTGGAGATGATGTAAACGATAGTAGCAATATGTGAACAACTTAGGAAATGAGAAGAAATACATTCCTAATATTTTAAGACTAAAATAATCCGAATGAATTATATCATAAGAAAACAGAAAACCAAAAGATAAAGCCAGATTTGTAAGTGTTAACTATTACTACGGTATCACCTTATTTAGAGTTCATACAAATTTCTATGGTTTTCTTTTTAGTGCATGGCAATTTTTTATCTATACCTAGCATATTATTCCAGTAAAATAGAGATAAATTCTGTATATATGTATAAAATTGAATTTTGTTTAATCTTTGTTCCAAGTAATCGTCTGAACTGATGGACTGATTGTTATGAAATTATCATAGTCGGCGACATAGGAATCACGGGCTATATAAGGTCTTGGTTGGACCAAGGGGAGTGGCCAACGTCCACACAAATAACATTTTTTAACGACGCTTTTTAACGTTCTATTACTGATATAAAGAAAGGATCTGGTATATATTGGTCCCTTTGTAAAAAAACCCATTTGGTAACCAAAGTAACCGACCGATCGTAATAAAAATTTAACATGTCACTATTCACTCAAATGACGATCCCGAACCTTACAGGTTTGAGGAGCGTGCACCAGACTTGCGAATTATCCGACTACTTGAAGTGTTCGTCAGATACATCGAGATAACCCCCACTCAAATAATGACAGGTGGCTGTATGCGCGTTTGAACTCGGGATTATGCAAACGATAGTCACCTGTACTAACTATCGCGCCACGGATGGTGATTCTAAAAATACAATGCGTATGAGCTCAAATGAAACTCTCCCATATCTCATTCATGTGATGCAAGGGAACTTAACATTGGAAAGGGAATGTTTCATAGGAAAAACAGAGCAGTGTGAAGCCTCTTTTCAAAAATCGGATATATCGACTGAAATAACGGACCAATTGTGATGATATCACGTTTCTATCATTCATTGAAATGTCGTTTACTAAATTGGGTTATGATTGAGAAAGAAAGACGGGTCACCGCCCACACAGCTTCAAATTTTGAATGAATTCTTATATCTAATACTGCGGATATAGAGAGGAATACGTCATAGGGAAAAGTTTGCGATACCATGCCTACTTTAAGAAATCAAATAGAGAGGGCTTCTCCCATTCAATATATAGATAGAGATGATCATAACTCAAAAACTACAGGAGATAGTAATACATATGATATAGCCGTGACTAGGCTGTTTTAACTGTGAGACGTCATGTTGTTTAGTATTTTTATTTGAGCCATCAAAACTAAACGATTTCAGTGAATTTGTAAACATGGAAAAAATTGATCACCGTTATGTAATTCAATATTTCTATTTGAAAAGCCTCAGTCCAACCAATATTAAAGCCAAGCTAGATTCTACTCTGAAGGAGTCTGGTCCTTCGCTTACGTCTATAAAATATCGGGTAGCAGAGTTTGAACGAGGCTGTACGAGCTGTCAAAAAGAACACCGTAGTAATCGACCAATTGAGGTGTCCACGGCAGACACGGTTAAGAAAACCCATAAACCGGTATTGGATGATCGTCGGCTGAAGGTGCGTGGGCTAGCTGAAGTGATTGCCATTTCAAAAAGAGCTATACATCATATAATGTATGACCGAAGATTTGAAGATGAGAAAGCTGTAAACCGAATATCAGAATGTTACGACAACTGAAGTGCTAATAAAACATTTACAGTACTAATAATATTTATAATACTAATAATTTTAAGTACTAATTAAAAAATCGTGCTGGTTTTTGTACCAAGTTTTCGACAATTTATCAGTATAATGTAATTGTGGAGATACGTAGTTTTTAACATCAAGTTTTTAAATTTTGAGCTATAATTCAGCTGTATAATTTTTGCGATTCAAATATGTAATTGCCGCAGGTATTTCTGTTTATTATATTTTTTCTAATGAAAACATCAAGCGAATGTTTGAATATTTATTCAAATAGGAGCTACCTTTCAAGCGCATTATTGTAACTTATTTTGTATTAGTACAAACATATAACTTTTTCGGCTAAAATTAATTTCAGTATAAGTATATTTTTTTCATTTTTTATTGTTACTTCATTTGGACACTATTTTAACGAAGCTCTAGTTGAAAGCAATCGTATTGGACTGTTGGTGAATTACCGTAGCGATGACAAGAAGTTATTTGCAAGAAAGGAAAATTATTGTCTCAACAAGTGCAACAAAATAATAAAAAGAATAAAAATCCCCGTGAAAGAATACAGAGATACAACAACATACAATAAATGCTGTACAAATGAATAGGTAATCATACGAATAAACATATATACGATTATATAGGCATATATTTTACCCCCAATCTCTTATCAGTCTCCATGGGAATCCCCATTGTTAAAATTCATTTGCAGAAATTCGAGCTATAAAAGTATTCGAAAGCGAAGCAATAACATTCAGTTCGTTCTCTCCATTTCACTGACATAAAGAACACTTACACATAATTTTGAAAATGTTGGCAATTAAGTGTTTTTTACTTTTGGTTTCCTGCCTGGTCCTCGTAGTGGCTTTACCTATTGACTTCGCCGATGATTATGGAGCTCAAGCAGTCAACTTAGAGGAATATGAACCACCAGTCCTATCACGACACGCCCGTTCACCTCAAGGTGGCAGTGTGGATGTAGGCTATAGAAAGGATCAATATGGACGTGAAGCTTCTGTGCAGTATAATCATAACCTCTATACCAGCCAAAACGGCCGTGGATCCATTGATGCCTATGCCCAGGCAAGCCGCAATTTCGATCATAATCGCAATAACTGGGGTGGTGGCATCCAAGGAAAATGGAGATTTTAATTTAGTTTGTTAACGCAACTTGAAGATAATAAAATATTTATATAAATTATTGAAGAATGTAATAGAAATCTTTGTATTTTTTCACATGGGGAAGGCTGTGATTAAAGATTATTCAAGCGAAAATGCTACAGATTGTATATACAAGATTATTAATTTTCTTCAGTGAAGTTAAATAAAACACATATAAAGTTATGATTTTGATGAAATTGATATTTCATTGTAATGCTTGGATCTTGACAACTACAGTCTAATTTAAATCGCCGCCTCGATACTGATTGCAGCAGTGGATTTGAGGTAGTTTTGGACCACTTTTTCGGACGGTATCTCGGCCGTTACTTGATGAATGTTGGTTTTCAAATGCTCCAACGTTTGGAGATTATCAGCGTAAACACGGTCTTTGACGCAGCGCCACAAAAAAGTCTAATGCCATAAAATCGCATGATCTTGATAGCCAATTGACAAAACATGAAATTGCGCTTTCTGGAAACTTCTCACGCAATAAAGCCAAAATTAGCCGTGTTGAATTACGTTTGAATCATCACTTTTGCAGTAAGTTTTAACTATTTTTACGCGTTTTTCAGTTGTTAAACGATCCATATTCGTAAATGATAAATCTTTCACTAAATGCATAACACTTCAGATGGCAGGTATGTAACAACTGACAGCTTTATATTTACTTTCTTTTAAAAAGGTACCGGAAATTTGTCCATAAAACGCAAAATATTTGCAATTATTTCAAATTTATTGTATCGACTTTAAAGTAGGTCCTTCTCAAATATTAAATTTATGTCAGTAAATAATTCAATCTTCAAACAAAAACCTTTTTTACATGCATTCTATTTGTAGACTCAATTGTCGATGTCAGACACATCGAGATGACCGCCGCTCAAATAATGATAGGTGCCTGGATGCGGGATTGAACTCGCGATCGTGCGAAGTTAGTTGCTTATACTGACCATCGCGAAACGGTCGGCCATAACTCTCAAATGAAAAAATGAAATTCGCCCACAAAAATTAGGAAAAAGCATTTGGGGATAGTTTCATTACCAATTTTTGGGATTATTTCGTTATGAATCCTGGAAAAAATCATGCTAAACCATTTCACAATAAATAAGACTTTTGACGGAATACATATAGTTCATTCTGTCAAACTTTTCAACATACTTTTAGACACGATAATTAGGATAGATTTAGTAAACATAACTGGCACCATCTTCGACAAAATGGGCTTGCTTCTTGCATATGCTATTTATATTTACATCATTGGTTAAGAACTCCGTAACATTCTAAAGAATTCGAAATGTTTCAATGAAAATACGTTTAGCTGTAAACGATGACAAATCAAATTGTTAACTTGTTTGAGGTGCTGCGTGAATTTTGACAACTAAAACTTTGGAGCGGAAGAGGGTTTTAACTAAATCGATTCTGTCATCAGTAAATGAAAGTCTGGAGGCAAGTGAAGCAGAGCCCAAATAAAGTTTGTTTGGGGAATAATTTCATTATAACGGGTGGGCCATAAGGGTGTTGGCGGTTTAAATATTCAATTAAAAAAAAAACTACGAAACATAAAAAAGATATATTTGTATTTTTAGAAAGTAGAAGCATGGGAATTTTTAAGACTTAAAAATAATGTTGTCCAAATGGCTTCCCTCGGCTGCTTAACACTCTTGGAACCGAAGTCGCAAATTTTGGAAAACTCGTTGAAAAGTTGTTCTCGGTATTTTGTTACTTTCCTGAATAATGTTCCTCTTCAACTGCTCTAAATTGGTCGGATTATTCTCGTAGACTACCGATTTGAGGTAGCCCCATAGAAGATAATCGCATGGAGAGAGATCGGGGCTACGTGAGGGCCATTCAATATCCCCCCCTTTCCGAAATGAGTTTTCCAGGAAAAACATTTTTCAGCAGCTCTATGGATACCCTAGCCGTATGACATGTGACCCCATCCTGTTGAAACCACATCCTCGAGGTATTGCCTTGAAGTTCTTGCAAAGCTGGCACCAAAAAGTCTGCTAGCATGTTGCAATAATTGTTCGCTCTAACCGTCATCGCATGCCCTCTTTCGTCCTCAAAAAAGTATGGTCCAATAATACCGGTTGACGTTAGCCCACACGACAAGCATAGGGCTGTGAAGTGGACGTTCGTGCAAGCGTCGGGGACTAGTCTCGGACCAGAACCGACAATTTTGCTTGTTCATATGGCCATTAAGGTGAAAATTGGCCTCATCACTGAAAATCACGTTGTTGAAATTGTTGAACCGCTGTAGCATCAATTTGACAAAGTTAAGTCGGTTATTGGCATCATCGGGTTTTAATTCTTGGACTATCTGAATCTTATAAGCCTTCAAATGCAAATCACGTTTCAAAATTCGTCGTAAAGTTGTTCTTTTGACATCCAAAGACTGACTGTTGTGGATTTCGCTGAACTGAAACACGAACACGCTCCACAATGTCGGCTGATCTTGCAGAAACTGGGCGACCACGAACCGTAATTGGTACTGTTGAGCCGGTTGTTTCGAACATTCTGATCCATTTTCGTATCACATTGGCGCTTGGAACTTCACTTAAATCGTGTAAACCATGTTCATGCCGATACAAACGTCGTGCAGTAATCACTGATTTATTGTTTTCGTAATACGCTCGGACAAAAAATGCACGCTGAACTCCCGTGTACGGCTCCATGGCGACTAAATTTCCAGGAAGCGGCGCAGCGAACAAAATATCTCCCCGCCACCCCGCGCCGCGCGTTACCGAGAAATTGAAGATTTAAACCGCCAACACCCTTATGGCCCACCCTGTATTAGTTTTGGAGGACATTTCATCTTATTCGGAAGTTATTGCGTTTTATTTTATTCCATTTCATTTATTTAATAATCTTGTAATTTAAAGCCTTTCTGACCAATGCATAAAAGGCATAAAAAATGCATAAATTGAATACTACTGCCATAAAAAACTAAAAAAATATAACTAAGAATTTATCAAATTAACTAGTAACTATAACCTTATAACGCTCAAATTTAAGTGCACCAAAAATAGGCGAAATGGAGGAAAATAAAAATAATGAGAAAAAATTTAATATTGATTAATATAATGTTATAGGTCAGTCCAGTTTTTTGTAGTAAAGACATTTTAATTATTTAAGTTTACAATTTTACAGTTCAAAAGTATTAAGTAAATCACAATAGGCACACATTAAAATAAATACAACTCCAAAGTAAATGTAAATTTTTATATGAAATAAAATTTGATTATATAAAATTATATATTTAAGGTCAACCTATAATAATTATCAAATATCACTCATAAACGCAGGCATTATTAAAAATTAACTTTCTATAAAAAAAGATTTCCAAATATTTTCGAAACATGTTATTTATTTGCGCTAAAGCATAAATAAATATAGGGTGATTATTTAAGATTTAAGTTTTTCAGGTTGGCAGCACTGGTTGGTAGTGGCGTCTAAACGTCATCTGTCAACGTGAAAAGTGTACAGTATACTCTGCCATGGAATGACAAATGACCTACCACAACGTCTAATTTTTTGCTGAATGGGCCTTACAAAAGCTCAATGAAAATTCGTTGTTTTATCGAAAAATTGTGTTCAGCGATGAGGCTCATTTCTTGCTGAACGGATACGTAAACAAGCACAACTGTCGCATCTGGAATGATGAACAACCACTTCCTATCATACATGAATTGCGGATGCGTTACGACAAAACGACAGTCAGGTGTGGTTTATGGGCTGATAGCATCATCAGTCCATTTTGCTTCAAAGACGACCGTGGAAGAAACGTTACCGTCAACGACGTCGAGCTATGATATGCGATTTTTTTTTTTGCCCAATTGGTTGAGTTGAACTTGGTTGACATGTGGTTTCATCAGGACGGTGCAACATGCCACACTGCTCGTGAAACAATTGATATGTTGAGGGATGAATTTGGTGAGCAGCTTATCTCTCGATTTGGCCCTGTGAGTTGTCCACCAAGATCTTGCGTTTTAACGCCTATTAATTATTTCTTGTGGGGTTATGTCAAGTCGTTAGTCTATGTGGACAAACCCAACACTATTGAAGCCTTACAGGATAACATAACACGCGTTATTCGTTGAATACAGGCCGAAATGCTCGAAAAAGTGACGAAAAATTGGACCTTCCAAATAGACATTTTGAGACGGAGCCGCAGACAACATTAAATTAAATTATCTTTAAAAATGAAAATTTTAATATATGATGCAAATTCGAGTGTTTTATTCCGTTAAAAAAAAAAAAAAAAAACTACGATTAAAAAATCACCAAATACAATGCATATCCTCTGTTGTTCACTTATGCTACTTACTTAAATGTGATGGAAAAAGTGCCGCAGGCGAAATCGCGATATTTTTTGTATCAAATTTTCGAAAATTTATCAAAATAATTTAATGGTACAAATTTGTAATTTTTAACACCAAGTTTTCAAAATTTTCGATTATAATTCAACTGTGTAACTTTCACGACACAATTATAAAACTGCAATTTTCTAATTTGGGCTCTCTGATTGTTATTCACTTGGGAGTCACCAGATCCCTCTGCAGAATTTCCCAAGCAGCTCACGATTTCCGACCTTCGGACAAGTATTTGCTACTAATGCCATCAGACATCCGTTTGATGGTTGCTAAAGTGAAAAGGCGACTAGGTGAGAAACCTAAATGGCATGCTTCACACCGATGCGTCTTAGGCCAGTAGGTAACTTCTGTTGCTGAAAATCAACTCACCAGCCTAGCGGTCGTTGGCAGCCCCAAAAAAATTAAATTTGTATTTGTGCAGTGCAGTGGCCTGACAAGCCGCTCATCATAAATAAAATTATCATGAAAACATCGAAGAAAATAATAAATAAATAATAATAATAATAGAATCCTGGGTTATTACGCAAGCGGATGAATCAGTACTGGCAGTTTTCGAAAGGAGAATACTCCGGAAAATATATGGACCCATCACCGTTTACGAAGAGTACCGGCGTCGCATGAACAATGAGCTGTATGAGCTATATGCCGATATTGGCGTGGTCAACAACGTTAATATACAGCGATTGCGTTGGCTGTTGTGCGGATGGACCCAAATGCTCTGACACGGAAAGTTTCCGACAACGAACTCGATGCAATAGAGGGCGACCAAAAATCCTTTAGAAGGACCAGGCTTTTGAAATACTATCGAAACTTAGTGTGACGAATTAGAGGTGAAGCGCATGGAATTATTTTCTACGGGCGTCATATAATAGATAAGGATGTCTATTTCAGTCGCCACCTACGAAGAATAAGAAGAAACACATTTGACCAAAGTTTAAAGAAAAACCGTCGACTGCTATAAATGTGATTTACTCATCATGTCATTTTTTCTCTTCCCGGAGCAAATGACAGCTATGACCGTCGTGACGACTATACGGCATTTGCTTTACTAATGCGTCAACTTATTTTGAGCGTCCTTGTTTGTTAATTAAGTGTTCATATATTTGAGCACATTTCTCTGTATCACTGCAATAATTCAGTCTCTTGTCAATAGGAACGTTGATGATATGAAGCATTTTCAAATTGTATCTCCGGATATATTTCCTCTCTTCTCCTTAAATTTCCACTTCGTCAAAATTAAGTCCATAACCAGTCAATATGCAGTGCGAGGGCGGTTTTTTATTCTATTGCCCTGCGACTTGCTTCTTGGTCCGATTTGTGCGACACTAATCTAGCCTTTAATTTTGTCTTTGTAGTGCATGTTGGACTTGTCTCCATTGCATTTTATTTTGTAAATTTAATTAGATTTAATTACATTTAAATTTTTGATTTTATTTTAGTAAACAGACCGTCGATTGCATTGTCTGTCTGTTTAAAGAAAGGTCATATTTTCCTCCATTACAAAGATTGGAATGTTTAAGTCTTTCAGAAAAACCAAATACATGCACACATGGCCAAAATAATAAGTACACCCTGTATTTTTTTCTGCGAGGCTTTAGTAGACGAAAATGTATTTAAATTAAAGGAAAAACAAATACTAATTTCTTTTGTTAAAACATTAGAAATAAAATAAACACTAAAAACATGACAAAACACAAAAATTACATTTAGCATTTTCCCAAAACTAAGAAATTAATCAAAACATATTGGACAGAATAATAAGTACATTTAGTTAAAATAAGCAAAAAAGTAAAAAAATCAAGTTTTTCTGCTAAATTGACAGAGTTTTGTTAAAAGCCGGCATATCCACCTTTATTTTTAATTATTTTGTTGACTGCTTTTCCTGCAGCTTTCTACTGGTATTTCATACCAAGGTTTTTTCAACAAAATTCCATAACTGATCCTTATTTTTAAGAAGCTCCTTTCCAATTCTTTGTTTCAATTCTGCCCAAAGATTTTTGATTAGATTTAAGTCCGAGGATTGACTTGGCCAGTCAAGAAGGGCAACATTACTATCTTGGAACCAAACCTTTACCAACCTAGAAATATGCGTCGGATCGTTATCTTGGTGGAATGTCCATCTAAAAGGCATACTGTCCACAGCATAGTTCGACATCGTATTTTTCAAGGTATCTTTGTAGTGGAATCAGGCCATAGTGTCGGTAAGAGGATGTATCGGACCGACACCATACCACGAGAAACAACTCCAGACCATAATATTGCCGCCCACGTGCTTGATCGTCTTCTTTGTAAAGCGAACATGGAACAATGGAATTCCTTACCCTTAGGGCGTCGAACATTCCGGGCACAGTCGTTTCCAAATACATTAATTTTTGTTTCATCGCTCCACAAAATGTTTTACCACTTCTTGCAAACACCAATCTAACCTAGCAATCTAGCCTTCTGGCTGTCCGTCCTGGTAAATGTGCTTCTTGTAGTCTACGACGAACCGTTCGCGATGAAATTACATTTACAATCTCTGCTGAAATCGCTTTTGAAGACACTAAAAGGTCCTTCTTCGCAGGTGTTACAATACGGTTATCTGTTGTTTTTGAAGTTTTTTTGGGATTCCCGCGAGTTTCAAGGGGCTTTTTAGGCTTTAAAGCATTTTGTACAACAAATAGCGACCGATTCACAGTTTCTGCTATAGAACGAAGACTTTGGCCAATTTCTCTTAGTCTTGAAACAATTTTTCTCTCCTCCGGGGAACAATGACTTTTTCGAACCAAGACTGATTTTTTTAACACAATATTTTGTTATGAATAAAGATAAAGAACAGTAAAATAACTAGCCTTTCCAAAAAGACTATAGCAGACTGCGAAAATATTAAAGAAATGACCAATGTATTTATTATTTTGACCAAGTACTGAAATCACACCTGAACAAAACTAACTCAAAATGTAAACAACGGAGAAGCCCCAGTTTTGTTTTTAGTTTTAAAGGCATTGCCATATTAAAGTTATTTAAATAAAAAAGAATTGCCATGTTTACTTACCGTTAAAGTAAAAATTAAGTATAAAGCAAAAATAAGCGGGCATATATGTGTATGCCAAGGATTTGTATGTTTCCGTATAGGCTTGCCTTTGCTTTTCTGATCTTTTATGCTTAATTTAGTAAGTCAATTGTTCTCAATTAATCAATTTCGATATATTTCGGTTCATTTCATATTTTAATCCTTGTTCGGGAATTGTTTGATTATGAAATAATGACCAGAAGTTAGATTCCATTTCATACTTGAAGATTATTTTATTGTATTTAGGCGCAGTTTTCATTTTTATGTCTTGGGATGCATATAATTTTTTGGGGCTTTATTTCAGTGGGAATTATGCCATTTTATTCACCATTTTGGGGACTATTTCACTCCGCCTGTTTAAGTATTCCATTGAAAATCGAAGCTTTAGTTTTAAGCAGATCGTATTGAAACGTTGGTGAATTACCGCAACGATGACAAGATATTTTCTAAGAAGTTATTTGCAAGAAAGGAAAATTGTTATCTCGCTTTAAACAACAAAATAGCAAGAAAAATAAAAATCCCCATGAATCTAGAGAAATAACAACATACAATGACGTACTAAACGCAATAAAAATGAACGTAAAAATACTTATATATAGGCATAGAGTATTTCCCCAATCTTTTATCTGCCTCCATGGGAACCCCCATTGTCAAAATTCACTTTCGAAATTTATAGCTATAAAAAGATGCGATAGCGTGGCAATAGCATACAGTTCGTTCTCTCCATTCCACCGACAAAGAAAGAACATTTAAACATAATTCTGAAGATGTTGGCAATTAAGTGTTTTCTACTTTTGATTTCCTGCCTAGTCTTCGTATCGGCTTCACCTGTTGACTTCGCTGATCATTATGGAGCCCAAGCAGTCAACGTAGAAGAATATGAACCACCAGTCCTATCACGACACGCTCGTTCACCTCAAGGTGGCAGTGTGGACGTAGGCTATAGAAAGGATCAATATGGACGTGAAGCTTCTGTGCAGTATAATCACAATCTCTATACCAGTCCAGATGGCCGTGGATCCATTGATGCCTATGGTCAGGCAAGCCGCAATTTCGATCATAATCGTAATAACTGGGGTGGTGGCATCCAAGGAAAATGGAGATTTTAATTTAGTTTGCTTTTAAAGCGACTTGAAGATAATAAAATACATAAATTATTGAAGAATATAATAGAAATCTTTGAATTTTTTTAACATGGGGTAGGCTATTCTGAGGTGGAGAGTGTTATTCTGAATAGGGATCTAATACGCAGCGTAGATCTCAGCTAGTGCTTACAATGGAGATCTGTAACTTAGTCGTTCATTTACGTTATGTAGAGTTATTCCTTTATTGGTTTCATAACCACCGATCTGGTAAGGCTGCTAGCTGTTAAATATCTGTCATCTGAAGTGTTATTTATTCAGTGAAAGGTTTGCCATGTACAAATATGGATCATTTAACAACCGAAGAACGCGTAAAAATAGTGGAAAATAGTTAATAATTACTACAAAGGTGGTTATTCAAACGTGGACTTTCAGTCGAACAACATTTTCTTCAGCGATGAAGCTCATTTTCCACTCGGTGGTTACGTCAAGAAGCAAAATTATCGCATATGGCGTTCAGAGAACCCAAAACTGATTGTGGAAAAGTCATTGCATCCGGAAAAAGTGACTATTTGGTACGCATTATGGTCTGGAAGTGTCATTGGGCGATATTGAAAAAGACGAAAATGATGCTGGAGGAACTTCAAAAGATCCAGTGCTGTAACCAACCAAGAGACGGTCATTTAAATTACATTGTATTTCTTACATAATGGCAAGGTTCAAGCAATATAATGAAATAAAATTTTCATCGAAATCATAGTTTTGTGTGTATTTTATTTCGCTTTACTTGAAAACGAAAAATGGATAACTCTAACGCCATGAAAACTGCAGTTTTTTTCTAGGTGACAGTACTGATTGGTCCTAATTGAAGTCATATAAGTCATAGCTCAAATCAAATTCAGGCGTTGTTCAATCTCGGGACAACTTATATCGGGCAAATCTATATCCTCCGAAACGAAGCATTAGATATTCTACCAGAAAGAAGTTCTACCACGCTTACACTAAATTCCCTGTACCATGTTTGCTCCCCTGTTTGCCGCCTATTGACGTTGATAAACATCCATGTACTCGTATGGGAAATGGCGAGATTTAAGTGGCTTTTTAGAAGGAACAGCGTAACTTTTCGATTTCTATCACATATCTCAAACGGAAGAGCTTATTGATCTAAATAGCAACGATTTGGGGAACCTTGCTGGCCACTGGAAAATTAGGACTAGAAAACGGAAGTGATCCTTACCGGTGTAATGCTGTGAGCAAAAGGGAGGAGGAAGTTCGAGACCTTTCAAAGCCTTTGTATACGAGTGCACGACCAGCCTTTTGTACATTCAAACTCTTAAAATTCATATAAAGATTCTTGATATGACTAGCTTTGTGCGTGCCCTACCATGGACAACTTTTCCTATTTGGGTATTTCTTATTTTTGAGGACATCTGTTCATCTTCCCACTGCTCTCTGAATGAAAACGTATCACATTGCTGCATTCCTTCTTCGGCTTCCTTACAAATGGTCACGGTTAATAAACGCCATTTCTATAGTGACTAACACTCTGTGCATGATCCCATTCAGATCGAATATATGTCCTAATGTTGGAAAAAGTGCATCAAATAATTGTATGTATGGATGTCTGTATTGGCCTCTTCTGGGCTAGGTGAATAAACATCCTTCCCATCATACTCTACCTCTATGATTAAGGACTAATCTTGCATGAAGTATATCCTAATCAGTATAGGAATTTCTGTCAGGTTAACTGATTTCTCATACATATACCTTCACCCAACATCATTTTGCGTTGGTAGATAAGTTTGGGGATGCCAGAATTGACGCGATGACAGAATGGACGCGATCCCAGAATGGAATTTGCAGAATTAAGATTTCTAAACGCCTGATGCGTGCTAAATTATACCGATTTTTTTTGCAATTGAACGAAAGATATGAACGCTGGAATATGTAAGTAAAATTATATAATTTGTATGGGAGTTACCACAGATGGTGTGGTTATCCGGTTGTTTTTTTTTAAATTGTGCCAAGCATTATAAGGCAATATTGCCGGCAAAAATTTAAGTAATTGCCGTCTACGAAGAAATGATTTTACTAAACGCATATTGTGTATTACATTTTGCCTGAACAACTATTAGAAAGAAATGAAGCTAAAATATATGGCTTAAATCGGTAATTTGTATGGCAACGGAAGGGGCGTGGCAATGCCTCTCGGTTTTATTCCCAGAATTTACTTCACCAAACGTATAAGTGTACTAAATTTCATAGAATTTTGTAAACTACTAGAAAAACGTGAGACTAAGAATATATGGGCTAAATCGGTAATTTGTATGGCAGGTGCTGGAAGGGGCGTGGTAATGCCCCTCGGTTTTATTCCAAGAAAAGCGAGAGACTAAGAATGTGTGGGCTAAATCGATAATTTGTATGGCAGGCATAGGCGTAGCAAGGGCGAAGCCAGAACCTTTTTAGCACCCCAAGGATGTTTAGATTAGGTGCAATGAATGAATTTATCCCTCCCCACACACACAAAAAGAATTTATTGCTACGTCAATAATGGCACGTTCCGAAAAAGGAGAGATTACTTGGAGAATTTTTCACAGAATTTGTAGGTAAATGCAAGCCAATACATAGTATAAAAATTTTGGCTGTTGCAGCCCGCCGATTAGAAATTACAGAGGGAAGGTGAATTTTGAAAAATCGGTCAATTTGTACAGAAGGTAACAGAAGGGATGCTGCAGTGATATCAATATTCAATGTGGGGACTTACTCAGCGTGTACCAAATTTGACTAAATTTTCTGCTACAATGTAAGAAATATGATTCTAAAAATATATGTGCTAAAGACTATTGGTATGCGAGATACCAGAAGGGGCGTGTAATTTGGTCAATTTTTCTCAAATTCTATCAAGACTTATAAACGAATGCAATGAGCAAAATTTTACATTATTGCAGTCCACACATGTGGTGTTTTATAGGGGAAAAGGCTGAATTTCTAAAATTCAATGGACAAAAATTTACTTTATTCCAGTCCACACATGTGGAGTTACAGGGGAAAAACTGAATTTTTGGAATTCAGCACTACAAGGGATGGACCGGTACAGCCCATATTGTATTCCCTACTACAATCTGGGAAAATCCAAAGCTGGGTTTTGGTGATTTTATTAAAGAGAGACGGATATCGCTCAATCAACTTAAAAATCATGAAACGCATTGGGTCAAAAAATACTTTGTACCCTAGACGCTTCCTTTTGGGTGGTACATTTGTATACCTTTTGGCCGTATCAAATGGTATGTGTATTCTTTCCTCCGAATAAAGGCATAATTACATTTCAGCTCAAGTCAAAGTAATGCAATGTACTCGTATGTTATAAGAGGGATTATGACCTATTTGGGTCTCTATATTGGGCACCCTGCATTCTTTCCATGTGTATTATATCCCCACTTATGAGCTTTATCCCAACATGTGGTAACATTGACCGAATTCGATCAATGAAACTGAATAAAAGGTGTGAAACTAAATACAAGATTACGCGGAGTATAACCGTGGTCTGTTAACTAGCTTACTTACATTGCTAGTATTTGTCGGTTCATCTGAAGTGCGTTTTCAGTGATTGTGTTTTTTACAGTGAATAAAACTATCATTTTATATTGGCATTTTATATGGTCTTTTATGCGCCAATATTGTTTCAAAAGGCTTACGGTGAATCGACTTTTCTAAAAACACATACATATGAGTGGTACAGTGCATTAAAAACAAGATTAAGATGTGTTGAAAAATTTTGAACTGCGTAAAGGTCTCCGAGTTAATTCGTTTGCATCTCCATTTGAGGCGAGAAAGTGTAATTTTAATTCTAAAAACTATACACTTTTTAGTTTTTCTAATTTTGTTTCCTTTTTTGAAGTCGATATAAATAATACATGTGAAAAAATAGTAAATATTTTGTGGTTTATTGACAAATTTCCAATACTTATTTTAAAACAAAGAAAATCTATATATAGGTATAATCCGTTACATTTTCCCTTGAAGTATTTTTGGTCACAGTCTACGCCATTTGAAAAAATACAAAGATTTTTATTATATTTTTTAATAATTTATGTATTTTATTATCTTCAGGATGTGTTAATAATAAATCAAATTAGAATCTCCATTTTCCTTGGATGCCGCCACCCCAGTTATTGCGATTATGATCGAAATTGCGGCTTCCCTGAGCATAGGCATCAATGGATCCACGGCCGTCTGAGCTGGTATAGAGGTTATGATTATACTGCACAGAAGCTTCGCGTCCATATTGATCCTTTCTATAGCCTACATCCACACTGCCACCTTGAGGTGAACGAGCGTGTCGTGACAGCACTGGTGGTTCATATTCCTCTAAGTTAACTGCTTGAGCTCCATAATCATCGGCGAAGTCAACAGGTGAAGCCACTACGAGGACCAGGCAGGAAACCAAAAGTAAAAAACACTTAATTGCCAACATTTTGAAAATTATATTTAAATTCTATTTCTGTCGTTGGAATATGAATGAACGAACTGGATGCGATTGTCACGTTTTCTCCGCTTTTTATAGCGATCATAACTCAAATCCATTGACAAATTTGGGATTCACACCAAGACTGATAAGAGTTTGAACAAAGAAGAATGCACGAATGTTGCAAACATTTATACGCAATTATTTATATATATATGTATATATGTATTTCCTCATTTATAGTAGTATAGTAGTTTATACAGTAGTATCAGTTTATAGTATCATATTCTTCGAAATTACGTTCTGTAGATGCTTCTACACAGGTTCGTTGTTTTCCGGGGTTTTTCTTTTTTTTTTGTTATTTGCACTACTTTACTGAAGCGTAACAAAATCCCCTTCTTAAAAACAACTTTTTGACAAAGTTTATAAGATCTTTTGGGAATTCACCAAAATCTAAAATTATGCCATCTTTGAGAGTCTACACTTAGACAGCACTAACTTGATACTTTGTTTGAAAAGTTTGAAAGAAATTTGAGAGTTTAAATGTTTAGTTAAATTTTTCATGCGTGAAAAAATGTTAATATTATAATTTGCTACCGTAAGCGATGTGGAAAGCGATGTGAATTAATCGAAAACCTAAAATGTAATAGAGGACTAGTTAATCCAGGCTGTCACAAAAGCCATGTTTCGATTTCAAAAGTAAAGTTAAATAAAGCACACATAAAGCTATGATTTCGATGGAACTTTTATTTTATTCGTATGCTTGGACCCTGCCATTATGTACGAAATACATATATACTTCTATGTCATTTAAATGACCGCCTCTGAATTGGTTGCAGCAGTAGATCCTTTTGAGGTAGTTTTCGACCTCTTTTTTGCACATTTCGACGAATGTTGGTTTTCAACTCCTGTAATATTTGGGGATTATTCATGTAATCACGGTCTTTGATAAAAAAAAGTCTAACGGCGTCAAATCGCATTATCTTGGTGGCAAATTGACGTCGGCAAAACGTGCAATTACGCTTTCTGAACACTTCTTATGCAAAAAGGCCAAAATTGATCGTGTTATGTGACTCATAGCACCGCCTTGTTGAAACCACATACCGTCCAGTTCATAATCTTTAATTGCAGGCCAAAAAAAGTCGGTTATCATAAGGCCATAGCGCTCTGAATTGACGTTAACGGGTGCTCCAGCGTCATTTTCCGGACCATAATGCTGCTGCGCAACAGTAACTTTTTCCGGATGCAATGGCTTTTTCACAATCACTTCTGGGTTCTCTGAGCTCTATATGCAACAATTTTGTTTGATAAAGTAACCACCGAGTGAGAAATCAGCTTCATCGCCGAAGAAAATTTTGTTGGAAAAATTAGCATTGCTTTAGTACCCAATCAGCATATCTACGGCGTTGTGAACGGTCAGTTGGCTTTAATTTTTGCGTGAGTTTGACTCTATATGAATGGAGGTGCAAATCCAAATGTAAAATATGCCATTATGAGCCGTAAGATAAGCCCAATTGCTGGGAACACAGTGGAATCAACAAATTTCGATTATATGGCACACTTTTACTAACAGCAGTGATATTTTCGGCAGTGCGTACATTGAAATGATATACATGCTTGACCACAACCATAATGCTTTCAGTCTCTTCAAACTTCTTTATAATCTTGTCAATTCCTTGCACGGTAGGTCGATTATGATGACCATAATTACTCCGTAATGCACGAAAATTGGCCACGTTTGAATCGCCACTTTTGTAGTAAGTTTTAACTATGTTCACGCGTTCTTCGGTTGTTAAACAATCAATATTCGTAAATGGCAAACTTTTCACTAAATAAATAACACTTCAGTTGGCAGGTATTTAATAGCTAATAGCCTTGCCAGAGCGGCGGTTTTGAAACCACTAAATGGATAACGGATATGAGAAATTGGTCGGTATTCCACTGCAAAGTAGGAGCATTTCGAAATAATAGGCTTATGCCAATAAATATTCCAATAATTAACACATTTTTCAAACATATTTTCTGGAAAAGATTTTAGCCCCCGTCCCCTATTTCTCTTTTATATCTTCTACTGAATGAAAACGCTTGCCTCGTATTAACAATTTGCTTTTTGGAAAGAGAAAAAAGTCAGCCGGAACCAAGCCAAGCGGTTATTTGTTGATCATTATTGAGTTTTGATAAGAAATTCATTCAAAATGGTGGCCTGGTGAGATGATGCATTATCGTGGCACAAAATTCATGACTTTTCTTTCAATGTATTTGCCCAATAAAACTACACATACCGTTCAGAAAATGTTCTTTCTTTCCACGTGATCTTTTGTGCAAGAATTTCGATTGCACATCATCGCTATAATCAAAGAAAACTGACAATATTTTCTTAACTTTCTATCGAATTTGACGCGATTTATTAGATTTCCACTCATTTGAAAGACGCTACTCTGAAACTCCAACCGGTTTGCATGTTAAAATTGTAAATCCATGTTTTACCACCAGTTACATTGCGTTTTATGGATTTTGAGCAGGATTTGAATCCTTGCAGCAAGCCTTCAGCCACCTTTCTTTGAATAAAATTAAGGTCTTTCGCAACTAATGGAGCAGCAGCGCGTTTCATGCCCAAATGGTATGAATCGATTCTTGAGACTCAAACTTAACGATTCTCAATCACTACTTCTTTCACTTTATCGATGTTAACTTCAGCTGAAGACGTTGACTGCCAACTAAAGCAAGGCCAATTTCCTAGTACAACTTGACTGCTTTTAAGCGCACAGGGCCACTCATATGGACGCGTTTTTGTTAAAGTCGATTCACCGCAAGCCTTATGTAACGGTTTTTAGCGGTTCGATAATCAAAATACCATCCGCAATACAAAATTTGAGACAATTTCTTAATTCCATATTTTTATCCATTGCAAAACTAGCAAACCACAGTTAAGATAGGCTGACAGAATTAAGCCCTGTAAGCAATCTAAATGACAGATCGTGCGGAAATTTCTCACCAATATAGAGGACAGTTGTACCACGTATGGGACAAAATGGATTTTGACATTTACTTCAAGTGAACCTTTTAGCAAATAGCGAATTGGTTTTGATTTTTTGGGCCACGAACTTTACGGGAGCTGTATGATAAATTTTCAATGTAGCACATATTTGTAATTAATGTATGAACTGCACTTTAACAATTATAGCAGTTGGAAAAGTAAAAGTGTCATCCAAATAAGGGGGAGACGTCCAAGGGATTCTACGGAACCCAAAATATAGTATATATGTATAAAGAGTTTCTTGTGTGGACACTTTAACTAAACGTAATGAAAAATACAATTTCAAAAATCAAATTTTCAAATCAAGGTAATTCTGAATATAAAAGAAAAGAAAAAATAAAAATTTGCAGCAACCTTCATCATGACCTGCGGTCTGCGGAGTACGAGGGCCGACCTGACAAAGAAGACACACAAAAGTTGGGAAAAATCTTCTTCTTTATTTTCAACATTATCTCCTTTCAGCTCCATACACTTTTTCCAGCGATATTCAATAGCTTCTATACTCTGTTTACAGTTAGAACTGTTAAGCTTAAAATAGCCACCAAATGCAGACTCCACCTCTTCATTGTTGGCAAATCGTTTACCACCGGGCCATTTTTTCAAGTTCGTTTAAATAGAAAATAGTCCAAGGAATATAACCTGCCGAATAAGGTACGTGATGAAGCAATTCGAACTTTAATTTGTTAATTTTGGCCATCGCTGTAGTGGATATGTGAACTGGAGCATTGGCTTGATGAAACAATACTTTCTTTTTCACCAAATACGGCCTTTTTTCCATAATTTCATCACCTAAATGCTGCAATAAATTAGCGTCATATTTGCCGTTGATGGCTTTTCCTTTCTGAAGATAATCAATAAAAATAATCCCGTGCACATCCGAAGAAACAGTCGCTATGACTTTACCTGGGGATGGATCCGTTCTCGCCTTCTTCGGATACAATTCTCCCATTCCAGTCCACTGTTTTGACTGCTCCCTTATCTCAGTTGTGAAGTGGTGGACCAGTGCCACATCCATGCCAACAAGTCGACGCAAAAATTCGACTTTATTGTGATGAAACATCGCCAAACCAACCAAACTCCACTGGAACACTTTCACGGCGCTGTTTTTGTTTTATTGAAAGCAACCGCGGCACCCATCTTGGGGATAGCTTTCTCGTCTTCAAATCTTCGGTCAATATACGATGTATAACACTTTTTGAAATGCCTATAATTTCAGTTAGCCCACGCACCTTCAGCCAACGATCATCCAGTACCATTTTGTGGATTTTCTTAATCGATTCTGGGGTGAACACTTGAATTGGTCGACCACTACTGAAATCTACTACTACTACTACTCAAATGAAAATATTGAATTACATAATGATGAGTTATTTTTTCCATGTTTACAAATTCACCGAGATCGTTTTCTTTTGATGGCTTTAATAAAAATACTCAACAACGTGGCGCCTTGAAACATAAAACATTTGTTTTATAAGGTTGCCTCTTTTCCCCAAAATAATTTTTTTCAAACTTGTTGACCATTTATATGCCAGTGTGGCTAGTTTTGGGACCCTCGTCGTAATACTGGACTGGTTTGTGATTACAGCTACTACTGGTATACTAGTTTTCTCCGGAGAGATAGAAAGTTAGAAAGCCTTGTGATTAAATTGTTTGCTAAATCTATCCCTGATTCTTTTGTCCTAATTTGCAATCTGATAAAATTAATTGAATTTACGCGAAGTCGAGATAGATGAAATCTTTCGCCTCTCCGAAATTATAGCTGCCAATGTACAGGGTCCACAAGAGTAATATTTTTGTTGTTCAAAGTAAATAACTTAAATTTTGAGAAGGCTGCATTAACTTCTCGCAGTCTTCGTCCAACGTCGATGATATAGACATAGCATATAACATGTCAGCATTAAATGACTTTTGTTCTAGATGGTACCTGCCAAGCTTATTTCAGCTTTCCTCATAATAGTTTCCAAAAGTGAGTTAAAGTGCCTAAGAATTTAGTGTATAATTTCACTCTAAGATTGTTGCCTATCTTTCTTCAATACTTCAGATTAGTCAGCTTCATTCTACAAACCCATGGCTAAAAAAATATAAAAAACATCTTTTTATAAGAAAACATATTAAATGGTTTATCAACTAATAACACAAACACACACTAGTACATATGTGAAAAAAGTACAAATTTCTTTATATGCTTAAATTGGTTTAATACATCTTATTTTCCTTCCTTATCAGTTTTATGTGTGAATCCCAATTTTGATGGCTGGACTAAAAAAAGCATCGCTATATAAAGAGCAGACTGTTAAACATCTGTATTCAGTTCGATATTTAAATTTAAACAACGAAAATAATAATTTACATACGAATACATTTCTCATAGTTCAACAAAATGTTCACCAGGAATAGTTTTTTACTTTTGGCCAGTTGTCTAGTCCTCGCTGCATCATCACCGGCTGATTTCGCAGATTTCTATCAACCTCAAGAAGCTGAGTTGGCGGAATATGAGCCTGTCTTATCGCGTCACGCTCGCTCGCCTCAACACGGCAATGTGAACGTGGACTACAAAAAAGATCAATTTGGACGTGAAGCCTCAGTGAAGTACAACCATAATGTCTACACCAGCAGCGATGGACGCAGTTCTGTCGATGCCTACGCCCACGCTGCTCGCAACTTTGATCATAATCAAAATAGCTTTGGCGGCGGCGTCAATGCTCGCACTCCTCAAGTTGGCGGTGTTGATGTGGGCTTTAAACGCGACCAATTTGGACGTGAAGCAACGGCCCAGTACAATCGCAACCTTTTCACTAGCCGAGACGGACGCGGTACCATCGATGCTTATGCTCAGGGCAGTCGTAATTTTGATTATAATCGTAATAATTGGGGTGCTGGCATCCAAGGAAGATGGAGATTTTAAATTTAATTGTAATTAAATTATTTGTAATAACGTAAGAAAATAAAACAATTTTGTTAAATCTAAACAAAGTCGAAAATCATTAATTTGCGTAATTTAAATTCTATATATAAATATATACAGTATATGGACAGTTTGGAATTTAGATTTTTTAAAAATTTTCCTCCTTTAGCTGCAGAGAATTAAGAAAAGTATAAATTTTCTATACCAAAAATTGCATTTGTCACAACAATAAATAAATATCGATAAATAAATGATCGGGCATTGAAAAATTGCTTTGAAAACGAATAATAAGCCAAAATCACTTCACTCTGAAGATGGACTGATAAATTCACAAATGGTTGTGCTTATAAAATTCGAATTTTATTTTTATGTATTGACTGGAAAATTAATTTTTTGTAAGCCTTAAAATCGGATCACCGCTGTTCTGGTCAGCCATCGAATGCCACACTGTATAAAACCGAGAATGACTGAACTGCTTTGAATGATGAATGAATTCACAGAGACTTGAAGCTTTGCTCCTGAGTCTGAGAAAATCAAGCTTAATAGAGACTACCTACCCGCTGTGTAGTCCGAGTCCTGAGTCATTCAAATTTTGAGATTGGCATGTTCGATTAGTTCCCAGCAAAAAAATGTTGAAGTTATTGGAAAAGAATCACATCTTCACCACATCTAAGGATCCAATCCGTGTATGTTAACCGCTTCCAACTAAGCACTTTTAAAGCACTTCCAAAACAACGGTAATGAAGTATTGAAAAACATTGGGTCGATTCCCATTTATAATTCCTAACAATTAAACAAAACCTGTTAGTATGAAATGCTCCAAAATCTATTCCTTAAGGGGCATAATATGCTCCGCAGATTTAATTTTTGATAGCCGATGTAAAAAAGCTCCATTTAAATTTTTGTTTTTTGAGAAAAAATTTGTTTGTCCTCCTTTATATGATGATGGGTATACTAAATTTGTCATCTCATTTGTAAAAACTACAAATATTCACTACTCGCCTTAAGAATCTATGTAGCTAATGTCCGTCCCCAATATTGTTGACTGCAGTCCATAGCACAGGGTGTTATAAGGTCTGATCCTTTATCACATTAATTTGTATGAAATATACCAGAAAAGGTATAGCGATGCGGCCTGTTTTCATTCACTAACTTCACTTTAGCAAACGTGTGCTAAATCTAACTAAATTCAACATGACCGAATAAAAGATATAAACTTTCGATTTTTTCAATCAAATAGGTTATTTGTATGAGAGATTCCGGAAGGGGTTTAGTTAATTGGTCGACTTTATACACAAATACAGGGTTTGAAGCTCGAAGTGTTATCAATTGAAAATACTTTAATTCTGGCAGTTTTGATATATTTTTTATTTTCATTTTCTTCACTATATCTTAAAAACATTTCAAACTTTCAGAAAAATGTGTTATTGTTCGATGCAGCCATCTTCAACGCGGATTATAGCATCGAGTCTGTTTCAGAAGACTTCACACGCTGCATGAACGTGACCTGATGGTACCGGGTTATCCTTTCTTTTTTTGGTTTCAAATGTAAAGTTAAATAAAACACACTTAAAGCTATGATTTCGTTGAAACTTTTATTTTATTATAATGAGTGGGCATTGCCATTATGTACGAAATACAATATCATTTAAATGGCCGCCATTGGATTGGGTACAGCAGCAAATTTTTCGCACATTTCGGACGATATCTCTGCGATAATCCGTCTGGGGATTATCACAAAAAAAATTCTAACGGCGTCAAATCGCATGATCTTGGTGGCCAATTAACATCGCCAAAACATGAAATTCCGCTTTCTGGAAACTTCTCATGCAATAAAGCCAAAATCGATCATGTTGTGTGGCTCATGCCACCGTCTTGTTAAAACCAAATATCGTCCAGTTCATAATCTTCAGTTGCAGACCAAAAAAGTCAGTTATAATACAGCCATAGCGCTCTGAATTGAAATTCAAGTTATCCGCCACACTTTCACTAGCAGAAGCGATATTTTCGCCGATGCATACTTTGCGATGAAGGATATGTCTAACTATATCTTTAATGCCTCCAGTCTCTTCAAATTTATATGATCTTCCTTGCACAGTAGGTCGATTAGGATGACCATAATCACCCCTAATGTACGAAAAGTGCCAACGTTTGAATCATCACTTTTGTAGAAAGTTTAACTATTTTAACGTGTTCTTGTTGGATCCATATTCGTAAATGGCAAACTTTTCACTAAATAAATAACTCTTCAGATCACAGGTATTTAACAGCTGACAGCCTTGCCAGACCGGTGGTTTTGAAATCATTAGATGGATAACCCTGTACTTTCTTTCATTCTCGGCGAAAACGTATCTTTAAGGCGTTGAACATCTTATATTTTATATTTGATACTTTGGCTTCTAGGGTGGACCATTTGGGGGGAAAATATCCGTTGGGTTTAATTTCGTTGAATATGGTGGTCATTGTTAACCTTTTTAGTACAAAAGGTTGAGTTTCACGGGATTTATGGAATGGTGTCTTTTGATTTGAATCGTTTTGCCTGTCTACACATTGATGAAACGTAAAATTGTTCTCCAGAAGACAAAATTTTGAAGCTTCCCGCTAACGTGTAAGTGTTTTGACATAAATGCTCTAGCTATACGATCTGCTTTTTGCGTAGATATATTTTATATCGCAATCATAATTCATTTTTTAATATGGGACCCATGCTATGTGCAGAAACATTGAAATTTGTTACCAATTGAATTGAACTACGATATATCTTGGATTACGTTGATATCTGGTCTTTACTTTGGGGACTATTTCTGGTAACATTGCAGTTTTTGAATGCCCACCTTTATGACGTTTTTTAATGCTACCGGTATCATTGTATAGGATGGCGCATAAGTAACGCTAAGATTTGAATACATTTTTTGTTTAAGTCTTTTTCTTTCGTTTCTTTACAGAATTAACTTAATAATACATGGGAAATTTATGATGGAAAGGCTCAGCACAGAACAAAAAATCAAAGTTGCTCAATTTTACTTTGAAAGTCAGCATTCGATTATTCAGATCATATCGAAATTTCTTTCATGCTCGAAATGCTCCTAGCGCTCCACAATTTACCGATTGCTTCAACGTTTTGGGCAACAAGGCGCTGTCTGTGGTCTTCCGCGTGCTGGAAGACCTCGTGCAATTCGAAATGAAGTGATCATTGCTTGAGTGCAAGCAAGAATTGAGGAAAATCCCGACAGTTCCAATAGTCGACGTTCTTAGCAGTTAGAGATAGATGTCTAGGCGGTCTTTGTAAATGTTACATCTGTTTATTGAATTTTATTTCCATAACTTTTTTAACTTTTTTAACATAAAACGAAATGCTTCCATAGGTTTGTAAACAACATAACATACTGTCACTTATCAAAAAATGAGGCCGCTGTCATTAGCCGTTTGTTAGTTACAGTACCGTGAAATTGATGGCACTTCGATCGACTTCTCCTCTAAATTGGTTATTTATATTATTTAAATCCAGTTAATCATAGATTTTTTTTTTTTTTTTCAAATTACTTTATTCCATTATAAACTAATACAGTGGACACAAATTGCGATTATTGAGGAATTACAGGAAGGAAATTGAACTTCGGCACGTCGGTCAATTTTTGTGGGAAGTACTAGAAATATGCGTAACGATTTATTATATATTTTGTAAGCTTTTTTAAACAACACTTTGAAATCTAAACTGTTGACAAATCAACTTAACAAATTGAATCAAAATCAAATCAAGTTGAAATTGTTTGTAGCAAAAGAAGCAAAATTGTTTTACATTTCATTTCGGGTGTAAGAATCAGATTTAAAACTGAATATAGTTTTGTTTCGGGTGTCGGAATTAGAATCAAAATCGAGTATGGTTTTCATTTGGGTACATGAATCTAAATCGACATTGACATCAACATTACTTTTCGGTTGCATTCCGTTGAGCAGATCTACTATCTCGATACATAGGATAAAAACTTTAAGCTGTTTTCGATTGATTGTATTTTTTTCTAATGTTAAGACAGTTTTCTACATTTACATATATATCTAATAATTATAATAATACATGAACTTAAAATCTCCAGCTTCCTTTGACACCAGCACCCCAGTTATTACGATTGTAATCAAAATTACGACTTCCCTGAGCATAAGCATCGATGCTACCGCGTCCATCTCGGCTAGTGAAGAGGTTGCGATTGTACTGGGCCGTTGCTTCACGTCCAAATTGATCGCGTTTGAAACCCAAATCTATCCCGCCAACTTGAGGTGTGCGAGCATTAACGCCGCCGCCAAAGCTATTTTGATTATGATCAAAATTGCGACTGGCATGGCCGTAGGCGTCGACAGAGCTGAGGCCGTCTTTACTGGTAAAGATATTTTGATTTAACTTCACAGATCCTTCCCGTCCAAATTGATCTTTTTTAAAGTCCACATTCACATTGCCGTGTTGAGGTGAGCGGGCGTGACGTGACAGGATTGGCTCATACTCTTCTTGAGCTTCATAGATATCCACGAAATCTACCGGTAAGGCTGCGGTGAAGACAAGGCAGGTGGCCAGAAGTAAAAAGCTTTTGCTTGTGAACATTTTATTAATTTTATTGGTGTGAATACAAAAATTATGTTTCTGCCTTTAGTGTTTAAATATTGAACTGAATGCTGTTGTTTAAGATTCTGTTCTTTTTATAGCAATAATTTCGAAAATCAACGGGCAAAACCTGGGATTCACATGAAAGCTGAAAAGTCTTCGTACAGAAGAAGTATTCTGCTAATTTAGCTTTATATGTATGTAAATTTGTACTGTTTTCCCTGTTCTTATGCATTCATGTATACACATTTGTTAGTTGCTGGCACATTTGACAGATGTTTTAATATTTTTTTTTGTCTGTTTCCCGGGGATTTTTATATTTTTGCTCTGGTTTCGCTTTTAATATGAGTCTTTATGACTATTATGGGAGTTTATTAAAGGTATGAGGGATGTGGTTGGAGGTGATACTTACACCTTAGATGATCGAAAATATTAATCAAGACAATCTGATTTCGCAGTTGAAACCTCTTTTTTAAATGGCATATTGTAACTTTTTGCAACTGTCATATATTTTATAACAATTGCTTAGGTAGCGACCGATTAAACAAAACTTGTTGTAGAACATATTCACTGGAACACAAAACTGTTTATCAGAAATATCGTAAAAATATCTTAGAAAAGTTACAACAAGCTAATTATCGAATGGCGTATATTCACACCTACCATGAATAGAGACAGTTTCTATCGAGACAGCATTATTGGTCCTACCTTAAATCTGATTTTCACTTCGGATCTACCCATAGAAGAAGGGACTCTTATCGGAACGTTTGCAGACGATACAGCTGTTCTTGCCACTGACGTCAACCCGGATCAAGCATCTAGAAAATTGCAATAACATCTCGATACCATAACAAAATGGCTGCAGAAATGGAAAATAAAGGCAAACGAAACGAAATCGGTTCAGGTAACGTTTACACTTCGGAGAGGATGTTGCGCTCCCATGCCTATTAATAATGTTGGAATACCTCAAGCAAATGATGCAAAGTATTTAGGCATTTATTTGGACAGAACACTGACTTGGGGAAAACATATATTTACTAAAAGATTGTCCTTGGGGCTCAAACTAAGATCCTTAAATTGGCTTTTGAATGGCAAATCCAAATTATCTCTAGATAACAAATTAAAAATCTATAAATGTATCTTAAAGCCCGTATGGACATATGGAATCCAGTTATGGGGGACTGCAGCAAACTCCAACCTTGAAATATTGCAACGCTTTCAATCCAAAGTACTGCGAATCATTACCGTTGCACTCAGATACTTCTCGTACAAACAATTGCATAAAGAATTGAAAACACCCTTCATTAAGGAAGAAGTCCAAAAATACTCCGTTAGATACATGAATCGTATTTAACAACATCCGAATCAGCTGGCGTCCAATCTGATGAGTGAAACACCATTATTTACCAGACTAAGGAGGAGAACCACACAGGACCTGGTCACTCAGGACTAATATAGCAGTAGGGACACTCAAGGAAGTGTTGCCAAATAAAAATAAAATTTTAGTATATAAGTAGTATGTAGGGCAATGTAAATATTAATGAATGTCCAAGGACAGATTGTAATAAATCCAGAATTCAAAAAAAAAAGTTTGTATAGAAATGTTTTCCCGTATTATTCCCAATAGTAGTAGTTAAGAATCTAGTTTAAGTGCAGGAGCGAATCTAGATTAATTACATAGTTGGTATTCCCAACTTCATACACAAATTGTCCAAAAAAAAAAAGAGAAGACAGTGTGAGATCACCAAAGACAAAAACTCCTAGATTATCTTGTAATATCCAATTGAGACGGATACTCTTTACTGGACCAATTTGTTAAATAATTGATATGTATTTTAAAAACATTACCAAATAACTGCTACGTAATACATTCATGTTCTACTTTTGCTTCATATAACCGATTGGTTACAGAACCGAAAGTAGAACCTTTCCCTTACTACCATAAAGTCTTCCGCAATTGAGAGCCATTAATCTACCTATAGAGGGCGACGTAGTTGCAAATGTTTCTACTGGTTTTGAAATGACTATTTTTCCCCCATTTTAAACAGCTGTTTTAACTAAAATTCCAAATGAAATCAATACAAAAAATGAAACTGTAACTACGAGTACACAAAATGTTCAGTTTTCAGTACATGCTGGCTAATAAAATAGCACAATTCAAAATCGACAACAGAAGTAATTTCAAGAAAAACTACTAAAACCGAATCAGTTACATTAATAGTTGTAGCAATGAAACTTTTATTTCATTAAAATGCTTGGATCTTGTCATTATATAGGAAATATAATGTCATCTACATGACCGCCTGTGGATTGGTTGCAGCAGTGGATCCTTTTGAGATAATTTTCGACCAATTTTACACACATTTCGGACGGTATCTCGGCGATAACTTGACGAATGAAGGCTTTCAAATGCTCCATCGTTTGGGGATTATCCGCGTAAGTCTTTGACGTAGTCCCACAAATCGCAAGAACTTGGTGCCAAATTGACGTTGTCAAAATGTGAAATTACGCTTTCCAGAAACTCCTCATGCAATAAAGCCAAATTCAATCGCGTTGTGTGGCTCACAGCACCGTCTTGTTGAAACCACATATCGTCCAGTTCCCAAACTTCAATTGCAGGCAGGTTATCATACGCCCATAGCACTTTGAATTGACGGTAACTGTTCCTTCAACGTAGTTTTCAAAAAAATACGGCTGCTTTGCTTTTTTCATCGATGCTTTTGGTCATCGAAATAGTGGATGTATGAACTGGAGCAATGTCTTGATGAAACGACACTTTCTGCGCCGTTTTTTCATAATTTCTTATCCTAAACGCTGCAATAAGTTAACAAAATATACGCCGTTTTTACTTTTCTGAAGATAGTCAGTAAAAATAATCCCTTGTGCATCCCAAAAAACGGATGCAATTACCCTGCCTGTAGATGGAACAGTCTTCGCTTACTCTGAGCACGATTCTACCACTCCAGTCCACTGCTATGAGTGCTTCTTTATCTCAGGTGTGAAGTGGTGGACCCATGTGTCATCCATGATTATAAATCGACCCAAAAATTCGGATTCTGCAGCATCGCCAAACACTCAACTGACACGTCTTCAGGACGCTGTTTTTGTTCTATTGAAAGCAGGCGTGGCACCCATCTTGTTCACAGCTTTCTCATCTTCAAATCCTCGGCCAATATACAATGTAAAGTGAAATGCCTGGCTCACGCACCTTCAGCCGACGATCATTCAAAACACCATTTTGTTTTTTTTTTTAACCGTGTCTGGCGTGGACACTTCAATTCGTTCCTCTTGGCAGCTCGTACAGCCTCGTTTAAACTCTGCCACCCAATATTTTACAGTAGTAAACGAAGGAGCAAACTTCCATGGAGTAAAATCCAGATCAGCTTTAATATTGGTTGGACTGAGATCTTTCAAATGGAAATATTGAATTACGTAAAGGTGACTAAATTTTTTCCATGTTTACAAATTCACTGAGATCGTTTATTTTTGCTGACTCAAATACAAATACTAAACAATGTGGCGCCTTGAAACTTAAAACATATATTTTATAGGATTGCCACTTTTCACCAAAATAATTTTTTTTATTTCAAACTACTGTCAGCATCTATACGGCAGTTTGCTTAGTTTTGGGACCGCCCTGGTATCCTTCGATTTTGTTAAGGTCTGGATTACAACTGTAGTAAAGGGTGGCGCACAAGTAACGTTAACGGCGACTATATTGAATGCGTTCTTGTGCATCATTTGATTTTAACTCGTGAACCAATTTCATCTTATATGGGAAAAGATGTAACATATGTAAAATTCTTTGGAAAGACCGCCTAGACATCTATAACTGCTGAGAACGTCGCCTAGTGGAACTGTCGGGATTTTCTTTAACACTTGCTTGCACTCGAGCAATGGTCACTTCATTGCGAACTGCACGAAGTCTTCCAGCACGCGGAAGATCACAGACAGCGCCTTGTTGTCCAAAACGCTGAACCAATCGGTAAATTGTTGGAGCGCTAGGAGCATTTCGAACATGAAAGAAATTTCGTTATGATCTGAATAATCGAATGCTTACTTTCAAAATAAAATTGAACAACTTTGGTTCTTTGTTCAGTGCTGAGCCTTTCCATCATAAATTTCCCAAGTATTATTTAGTTAATTCTGTAAATCTTAGCGTTACTTATGCGCCACCCTATGTAAGCCTAATACTAAGTTCTTTCATCTAAAAAGTTTTATTTCAACGTTACTAATCCAGCACTATTGCTACACAATTTTTTTATACTATGGCTGCTTTCTCAAACAATGAGTGACGTTTCCTACCTAAAAAATAGATTCTAAATAAATTCTTTTGATATTTTCAGCGAAAATCAGGTTTTCGTGCTAACTTCATTGGGGAAAGAATTTCTCTCGCATGTAAACAGCAGAATTCATACTATCAGGTATGTTCCAGATTCTAATTTGAAGTAAAAGTAGTTTGTAATCACTTCAATTTGACACTTGGGTGTTCTGAATTTTACTTTTTACTTTTCATTTCTGTTTTGTTTTCGAACATCAAATCGTAGTGAATTGCTTTGTTCTAGAAACTACTTTTAGGCAAAAAGAAGTGGTTGAAAAATACTTTGAAATTTTATTGTGAAACAAAAATTTTTGCAAGTAAACATGTATATGTAAGTATAATAAATAAAATGGGTCAGATTCCTTTGGTTGAATATAAATTTTCCTTGTTTGAAGGGGAAAACACAAGAATACAACGCAGGATGCAATAATGCTACGTTTTATGTTAAGTTCCCATCTTTTTGCGACTTAGTAATTTCCACGTGAGTTCCACCAAAGCATCCTACTACACCGGGAATACCAAATTTTTGCATGAAGTGGCGCTTAGACTAATTTTGTTCATCAACTGTCATTTTCAATTCAGTCCACCTATATAATTTTCTAGAACAATAAGCACTCGATTTAAAATTTTGCAGGTGGTGCTCCGTGCTGAGGCCACATTAGCGTCTTTTCCGACCCTTCGTTGAAATCCTCCTCCTGCTAGAAATCTTAATGTAGCGGCAAGCTGCAGTTCTGCCGGAATGGATGACTTGGGCAGTCTCAATTTTATGCAATGTAAAATGTTACGAAATGCATCTTTGTTGGTGCGATAATTTTGTAAAAACCTAATAGTTTTTTTTAAAAGTATAATGAATGTACTTAAGTACATACATGTGTGTACTTACGTAGTGTCGCCCA
>JAHXMU010024775.1:0-15895 GCA_019455685.1 Philornis downsi
TTTATATGTTTTGTAATTGTCACGTTACTCAAACAAAGGCGATATTAGTAACAATAAAAAATAGTGAAAATACAAGTGGGAGACAGCTGATTGCATCCACTTCCTTAATGTTGATCAGCAACATCTTTCGACAAAGAAACGAATGGAACATGAGTAAAAAAAATGGAAAAAGAAATCAAAAAAATTTTATTATTTTCGAATTATTATAACTAGAATAATCAAAAACAATTTCCAGTAAGCTTCTTCTTTCGAAACTTAACACATGTACTGGTTTTCCGTAACAAATTTGGTCGAGTTTTTGACTTCGCTTAAAAGATTTTTAAAAAATTTAGGAAATGTGCTAATATAGTTTCTGCATTGGGCAAACTAAAAAATTAAACTCAGGTAAATAATAGGAAATTTATTCTACTAAAAGGAGGGCGAAAAATGTGCTGACCGTTCCGATAAACAGCGTTTCTAACTGTAGTACACTGAGGAATAACTAATATTCATAATGATACATATTAAATTGTATATCCCCTCAATTAGAGCGTCCTGATAGTGGATTTATATACGAATATGTAAAAAATAATCCATTTTAGTCGTAATGTACGTACTTAGCGTTCCGTTAAAAACCCATGACGCATTTATCCTCTCATAGCTATAAAAAATATGTGAACGAGCGCAAAGTTGGTCATGATCTGTGAACTTAATTGGAAGCGACTTGTTGTCAGATAAGTGGACTTGTCAAAACAGCTTTTTCCCCGGTACAATATATTGAATTTATTCAATTTCCCATTAAAAATAGTTATTTTCTTAGTATGTCTCTATAGCTAATCCCGTAATTAGAGCGATTCGCTAAAAAAAACTTCTGAGCCTTTCTGACATATATTAAAAAAATATGATTTTTTAGAAGTTGGGTGGTAGTTAATTAAATAGTCTATTAGACCGAACAGCCATTTCCCATACTTATCAACTACCAAAATATAAATAATTGAAATGATGAAAAATTGCATGAATGTTTGAAAAAAATGCTGAAAATTACCTTTACTTAAAAAATAGATTCAAGCTCAGTATTATCAAGTTTTTTTTTCTTTTTCTACAGTAGCGATTTCGTTCACTTACGCATTGGCAGTGCGCGTTTGAGAAACAGCCTGTGAAAATATACTGTTTTCCGGCATTGGCCGTTTTCCGAGTTGAATTGCGAATTTTTTAGTATTTCTCAATAACACTTCCACTATTAAGACTGCCGCCTCATAAGTAATATAAATTGTAGTTTATTTTTAAACTCGTTATTTTTACATGGCATTGAAGATTTTATTTAGCGTAGTTGGAATGATCCGATTTAAATATGCACCGTTTTCTTTGATAGAATGTTGCTATTTTGGCAGGAATTCCATTTTACCGCCGTTATAGAAGCTCTCGTTCCTATTTGCAAAAAAAAAAAAACTAGGAAAGTCGATTTTCACAAGCTTATCTTGGAGTAAATTTGTCACCAGCAAAATTATTTAAGGGAGAACTTCTGCAAATTTTGCGCATGATTGACTGTCACTGTTTAATCACAGTAAATATTATTCACATTTTCAGCCGTAAACTGTAAACATGGCTTATTTTCTTTTTGATGGCGTCCATATTTGATAGCCCCTGAAAGAATACTGTACGAAATAGTACGAAAGAATAAGTACGAAATCTTACTTACCTAACGCCATCTAGTCTAACTCAATATCACTTACGCGAAATTCAGATTAGTAAATCCATCTATCGGAAAAATACTGAATTTCTTTTCACTATATCTTATATGAATTGATATGGTTCTTTCCAAGTATTTACGAAATACTATCGTATATTGCTTATTATCATGTTATAGTAGAAATTTCAACATTTTTGAAAAAACTCTGAAATATTCTTAGGTAAATATTGTGCAGGTAAATATTTTAGTAAATAGCTGATTTTTTTTCAAAGCCAGGCCGCAGCCTCCTGAATCAGACGGTGTGATTTTTATCACTCGTTTAACAGACAGGGGAAGGGACGGGAGTGTGTGACTACTTTATGGTCACAAATATATGTAATGTGTATAAGCTTAATTTCAGTCTCCAGAACAAGCCAGGGTGACCGATGGTGGCGCGATGATTGCTGCGCCCGTCGTTCGCATATTCATGAGTTCAACCCTCAATATAGCAACATGTCATTCTTTAAGCAACGGACACCAAATTATGCTGACAAGCGCATCGAGTAGTCGAGACACATCGAAGTGACCACCGCTCAAATAATGACAGGTAGCTGTATGCTGAGTTGAATCTGGAATCGTTGGAACGATTGTCGCGCGTACTAACTATCGCGCCATGGTGGTCCCGGAATGCATTGCGAACAGATGGTAAAATTATCGAAAACATTCCGATAAATTCCCATTTTCCTACAGGTTTGTTCATTCTTTTTGTAGACAAGGATATGTCGTGTGTGCTTTCAAAACAAGATGAGTATTTCTAGTTGCACCAAAAGAACATGTGAAAGTTAATATAATAAAATCCAGAGGTAGCGTTTATAAGAAAAATTAAACAATTTATTGGAATTTCATTACGGATATATGCAAAATTGATACGCTGCATTTCGGTGCATTATTTTCTCAAATATGTAATTGCTTAATACAACGGCGCTTTTAAACAAGTTTTTGAAAATGGTGTTTAAGTTTAAGAATCGAAATTCAGCACTTTTGCCGGACTCCAACTAGGTGTCAAAAAAATTAAAAAAATAACATTTAAATAAATCAACACCTTGGTTATAATCTTAACCTTTTCTTAACCGCTGAAACCACAGTTCTCTTTTTTTCTATTTTGCAAATAAGTTTCTATGAAAAAAAAAATGAATTGAGCTGCTTGCTTCACATACATGAATTGTTGCAATTTGTAGTTCACATGTAATTAACAGGAAATTTTTAAATTGCAAGGTAAAAAAAATAAATGACATGCCAAAATAACTCCCACAAGGAAGTGTTGTCTGTTGGTCTGGTCGGCTTATGAATATGGGATTTCATAATACTAATACTTTGCTAGAAAGCGGTATCAACCCGCCCACTTTGATACCTCCCGTACAAATTGATCGATTATCCGAAATGAAACTTTCCCTCTGTAATTCCTAATTAGTTAATCGCTGTAGTCTACATTTTTGCGCATTGAATTCATGAACGGTGCTTGAAAACTTTGAAAGATGGACAGATTAACCACGCCCTTCTGACATTTCTAATGCAAATTATCGATTCCATCTATATATTCTTAGGTTTATATCTTTCAAGCAGCATTAAATTCAGCCAGATTTAGCACACGTAAAAATTATACTCTTTTGATACTGTCACACAATCTAAACTTCGAATCATTTGATCTTAAAGCAAATATCCAGCTCTGCGTCATTTCACTAGTTGGTTCACTGCTTACATCAGCAAAATACTCTTTGTTCTGAGATCTCTAGAATGACGACCATAAGAGACAAGTTATAGCAGAAGTAGACCTTCAAATTTCTATGAAATTTTTGCAGTGATCTCTCTACCATGCCAGATTCCAGCATTAACTCGTCTCCAACATGAATAATCATCGCATATCATCGCTATCGTGAAAAAGTTTTTAATTTCTTACCCTACAGTTTCCAAATCTACCTATATATAGAGAACAAAATTTTACAAATTCCGTTAAATTACTCACTTGCTGCTATTGCATTTCCTTCGTTGGCACTCAAACATCATCAGTTGCTTAAACTCGGAAATGATTGCTGCACTTGCAATATAAATTTTTATGCCTGACGCTTGTTGAAATTGTTTCAGCAAAATTAAACTTTTACAATGGATATAAAAACAAATTCGGCCAGCAAAACAATTCGCAAATGCATTGAAAGCCAGAACATGTACGAGTATGTTGGCGTAGAGTCAGTCCTTCTGTAAACAGTTTACGGGAGAGTTGATACTCCTGCGACCAGCAGTCGTCCACTTTAGTTGTCGTAAAAACAAAAATGTTTCCTTGCTCCATCATGGAATCCTGCAATGACAGTAAGGCAAGTACAAGTGTACGCAATTGTGGGGAGCGAATCAGAGGTTGAAGCCGATCGGCATGCCGACGCCTCCTGGCTTTTTTTGGGAAGCCTTAAATGGACTTCAATAAGCCGCAAAGATGTTGACTCGAAATTGCGTTTTTGCTTGCGCCATTTTAAAACTAGCAGATCTCTTATTCGAATGGGAGAATTTTTCGACAGTCTAATACGTGAATAATGAAAAAAAGCGAAACCATACACACCGATTACACTCAGAGTGGTGTAAATTCCACTGAATTTGAATAAAATTTCCTCTCAAAGCACATTATTGTCGTTCATTTGGTAGATTCTCGACAGAATGTGAATAAAAAAACATGAAATGGATTAAAGCAAAAATTATCTTTTAATCGCTCTGTGGTAGTCGATGCGAGCTGATGAGATATAGGGGGATAGGAGTATGATGTGAGTGTATTCGCAGTTGCTGGTTAGTGCGTAATATTGACTTAGTTCTTTCTTACACACTTTAAAATTATAAATTTCATTTAGAGGCCTCACTCTCAGAGCACTTGTTTTCACACAAACTCTTACACGGTTAGCTCTCTCGGTTTAAGATCTCTCTAAACAATTATCCATATGATATTTATCCATAAAGAAATAAAACTTCTTATAACTATCCTTTCCCTAGGTAAATAGTACTGAAAAAAATCGATCGATACAAATGAACTGGCATATAGTGTAAGCTTTACTGAATTGATTATGAGACGGTGTTTAGTTATGGTTAACTAAACCACTTTGTATACGATCTAAGGATTAACAACTGGGTCAAAATGAGTAACGATTGGGTCTTCTAGATATATAAACACTTTTAAATACGTAAAAAATAGTTGTAGAGATTTTATTAAACATTGATGTTATTACCTTTCTTAATATTTTCTAGTTTAAGGTTTGTATTCACCTCAAGCAGTATTACTTCTCAGATCAAATATTTTCATCAGCCAATGTTTAAGCCGGCGCTGCCTATCAAAAACAGTCTACCGCCGCCGATGCAAATTTTGAATCGGCTTCAAACTCTGTTGTGTTTTGTGTGTTCTTCTTCTTGTTATCCTCTTGCTTGTGTTTATGAGTTTTTTTTTTTGTCGCCTGTCTGCTGTTGTTATGTTTGCCTCTTCTTCTGAAGAACAAAAGTGTTGATATCTGTGGTGTCGTTGCTGGTGTCACCCATTACATGTTTTCTTCCCATCGTCGCTACATTGCAAATGGCAGTCAGAATTCAAGTGCTCGTTTACGTTTTATTGTAATGAAAATCTGAATCAAAATTGTCAAGTTGAAATGATGTCCCCATACACCAGAATGTGACGTAAGCCAGGGTGCACCGAAGGAAATGTGTGCACGCACGCCATTTTCGTTTGGTGCGTCGGGGAAACAATTTTCTTTGTCGATAAACATAATCGCTTGGCGTCAAAAGTTGACACTTTTGTTTACATTAAAAATTTGCTGGGCACCTGAATTCCTTAAGCGGCGTACGGTGTAATCTGCTGTTGGCTCCTTTCTAAGGCTTCAAAAACTCCCCGCATAGCTATAATTGAAGCGTAAACATTTAGGATTTTTTTAGGTTTAGATTTGAATTTCCGTTACCATAAAAATACAAGCATTTTTTTCTTTTCCAATCCCAAATATAGGAATAGGTTAGGGTTTGTGTTAGAAAAGTTGTAGGAACAGTGATGAGGGAGATTTAGTAATTTTAGACATACTCAAATTTATTATCTGCGTAGGTTGAGATACGCAAATTAAAAATATTACGGGGCAAACAAATACCATGGTAGTGGACCGCAGAAGCATTGGAAAGGATCTATTTTGCACAGATTTCAGAGGGAATTAAAAACACTCTTATTGGCCAGACTGCGCTTGAAATTGACCCTGTTCTTAAGGTAAATAATTTTATATATTTAATTTTTAGAAAAAAAAACTTATTCAAAAATGAATCTAATAGATTGACAAAAGAAAAGGACAGTCAATTTGCACAATCCTCTCTTGATGCAAAATGTTTGCGACCAAGTCATTTGATATAGACAAGAACAGGTTATAAAAACTTGACAGCAACTTACGGACTATAAGAAGCATGCATCAGAAGCTTCCAACCCAACTCCCGGAGTTTCTAGCAAGGTACTATCGATGTGTGTAGCCTGGCACACAATTCTTCTCCAACTGGTCCAAGCTGGCGGTCTCTGGCCGATTGTTTCCTTCAGAAGGTCCAATCGTTGACGGTGCAGGTCAAACTTGGAGTTTGATTGTAGGCATCATCTCATTGTAGGTAATTCGCTGTCAATGCCACCAAACATAGAAGAAAACCTTTCTGATCTTCAATCCTAGCATGATCATTTTCCGCCACTACGACTATTTTCGGCTGACATTGTTATAAGTGGTCCACTATTCATCGCCAGTCACCATCCGTCCCGAAAATGGATCGGTTTTGTTGCGATTAAGCACCGATTTGCGGATAAGAATTCCATTCATGCGGTCTTTATGCCAACTCGTTTGTTCGATCCAGCCTTATTCAACTGATTATTTGTGCAGTGTTCAACTTCAATTTCGATTATTTTGTCGACATTTTCCAAAAACCGGCCTCGACAACTGACGTGGAAAAAATGGACAAAACCTAAATTGCACATAATTATCTCGGTATATAATTATCGGTATCAGTACTATAAATACTATTCAGATTTGCAGAATCATGGCTTTTGTTTTTACCTTTATCGATGGAAAACTTTGGATGGATGGATGGTATAGTTAAGCTCGTTCAGGTACTTCCCATGCAAACTGGAAGATATTTCGGAAATCAACTTTTCCTCAGTAATTTCTGATTTTGTAGGCTGCAATGACTTAGATTTTTTCCATTGTATTGATTTATTATTCGATGTAAATCTTGAGAAATAGTGCCGCCTCTGTTACCTCCTATTAAATTGGACCGATTCTTCGAAATTAAATTTTTCCTAGTTGATCCTAATTCATAGACTGCTGTATCAATTTATCCACGTCATCTTCTTACAATGCTTGGCAAAACTTGAAAACAGCCAATGTAACTTTTAATTTTTCAACGATTTTGATACGATCTTTTCGCAGTACAGACCTAAGTGTAGTTTTACGTAGTAAAGCGTTTTATAAAGTGGTGTTTGTTTTCTGCTAACAAAATTTAATATATCTCCTCTGGTCAAAAAAATTCAGCTTTGCATAAATTGATTAAATCATTATTTGGGTAATACAACACCAAGCGTAACTCATACACTAACGGCGTTTATGATACGAAATTGCAGTATTGCCAACTTAGAAATATTTAAATTGGTATTACTTTTTAGACCTTTTAATATAAATATACTTTATGAGATCTCAGATAAATATTTCTGGTTGTTAGAAACAAAATGACAAAATGGCGGTGGATATGAAAACAACGACAGGGAAAAACAATCAGTTTGTCTAAAAATTGAATACGAATGGTAAATTTTATACGCCTTTTTGTTTTTTTTTTTGGAAAAATGTTACTAGTACTTTCCTGTTATTAATTAAAGTCTATCAATATCCTCAACCTTCTCTATGGACACAAATACTTTTCGAATATTCACTAATCAGTGTTCCTTTTAGGACTTAAGTTGGGTCTCTCTGTAAATAAGGCTCTAAGAACATACATATCAATATTGAGTGCATGTAAATATTTAAGTTTTTATAAATCTCAAATTACTATAACGCTTCAGGAAGCGTAGATGATTTCCTAATAATTCTTTTCTTGATTAAACATTCTTTTTATAAAAAAATTTTCAATTCTGTACATTCTGAGAAATTTTTGTATGGCTTATTCCGACTTAAAATTCTTGTATAAATTTTGAAACAAAGAATTTCTTTATCTAGTTTATAATTTGCACTATTAATTACAGCTGGAGAGATATTTGAGGGTGAACATGAGTATATGCAATATTTGGAATCAAGTGTTCGCACGCCGAATAATATTTCCAACCAAGTATGATATAAATTTGTATATTATTTTTACGGAGAGTAGAATCAGTGAGGAGTTGCGACCTAGAAGGATATTATTATTAGTCACTTTTCCTACGTACTCATATTATCCGTCTTATCTGGAACTTAATTTTCACGTAATGCAAAATAAGTCATTAGTTGGAATTTCTTATTTGTATATAATTATTGTGATAGTAGAATGTAAAAAAAAACTGGCATTTTGCAAAAGCAAGTAAATGCGAGAAAAGCTTTAAAACTGGAATGGTAAAATAGTGGTGGATATCAAAAAAGTTTTCTTTTGCTATATTGTTATATTTTTCTGGAGAAAATGAATAGCAATTTTTACAGGATTTAGGATTATTCAAAAGAATAGTATTTTATCAACTCATTTTTGATTAGATATTAATTAATTAAAAAAATTATTGAGAAATATTTTATTTTATTTTATTTATTTATTTATTTTTTTTTTTTTTGTAAAACTATGTAACAAATTTCTGTAAAAATGCGCGGCGGCGGATATTAATGTGATATTACTTAAAGAAGTTCAAAGATTTTTTTCTTTCTAAAACCACATAAGAATTCCCGCCTACTCTGTGTGATTTCAGCGAGATGATGAAGTTTGTCACATGTATGTATTAGCCCGTAATGGTAGCCTGTCAATGTAACATTAATCAGCTATCCTGTGTTTAAGTTAGTCTACATTATACAAAATTACATTCCTAATTTTTCATGCGCAGATTTAGTCTTAGTTCATTATTTGTGCTGAGTATGAGATCCTATTAATTCCTATTAATTTTTTTTTATTGTCGCAAAAATGTTTCGTATGTTCTTACTTCTTTAATTAATTAATTTTGCGGTTATAAAACTTGCCTCAATCTGTCTAGAAATTGAATCCTTATATGTGCGAAACATTTCGGAATAATATCCCTTATTACAAATATAACCAATATAGATACTATAATAAAAATAAAAAGTAGCCGCATTAGTTTTAAATAAATAATTAACAAATATTAATGTTGTGGTTATGATTGTTTTCCCCCTGAAAGTTTTTCCATACAAGGTTCTTCATTGTAAACCCACATGAGTGAATTATATCGAATTGATAATAGACAGTCTCTGTGTTTATTTTACGAACGCAAATAAGCTTTTGATCATACGTACATATATATGTGGCAAAAGGGAATCAGCGTTTTCAGAGTTTCGCTACAAAACTTTTGGATTTACATAATCTAAGAAGTATCCATATCTTGAGGTTTTTTCAGTTGTAATGCCGACAAATCTTTACGAAAATGTCTTTCTGATGGCGAACTCTTCATATTCGCCAACTCAGGTCTGAATTTTTGGCGAAAAAATTTCTCCGGGATCGAAGTGAAAATAAAAATTTGAAACGGTTATTGGACTGTTTTGTACGATATGGTAATGAAGTATATGGAAATTCCTGTATTTCAAATTATTAATTTCTAAATTATTATTGGTATGAATCAGTTATAATAAGTTATAAATTGTAGATTAATTTATATTTTTGAATTTCATGAGTGATTTTTATTTTTGATTTTCAAAAATCAAAAATAAAAAAAAAATGAAAATCATAAACAAAGGTGAAAATTGATTTTATTGATAAAAATCAGGTTTGATTTCAAGTTAAAAGATGAAAAACATGATTTTATTATTTTTAAAAATCAAAAATAGAAATCGATCACGATTCAAAGGAATAAAAATAAAAAAATTATAAAATTTTGTCATCTGCTTAAATAAGCTCAAATCATATTAAAACTTGGGTTAAAAACGTGCTAGTTAAAAACGGGAGTAAATTAATTTCTCGATAGATATTCCTAAGAGAAAAGAGTAATATCGAAAAATCAAATAAGAAAATTCAGTCGAGTGAACTAACTTACATACATCTTCGACAAACATCCCCCTGCATTGTTAAAAAAAGCGTGTGGAGTGCCGGACGATGCATAGAAAATCGCCAGGTTCTTATTGAAAAATATTCGATAAAAAAAATATGAGTTCAATTAGGTAATTTGTGTGGAATGTGCCAGAAGGGATGTGCCGATATAGCATGTCTTCAATACCCAACTGAGATACGACGATATACAGGGTGGGCCATATGAGTGTCGGCGATTTAATTCTTCAATTTCTTGGTAACGCGCGGCGCGGGGTGGCGGGGGGATATGTTGTTCGCTGCGCAGCTTCCTATAAATTTAGTCGCCATGGAGCCGTACACGGGAGTGCAGCGTGCATTTTGTGTCCGAGCGTATTACGAAAACAATGAATCAGTGATTACTGCACGACGTTTGTATCGGCATGAACACGGTTTACACGATTTAAGTGAAGTTCCAAGCACCAATGTGATACGAAAATGGATCAGAATGTTCGAAACAACCGGCTTAACAGTACCAATTACGGTTCGTAGTCGCCCAGTTTCTGCAAGATCAGCCGACATTGTGGAGCGTGTTCGTGTTTCAGTTCAGCGAAATCCGCAACAGTCTACACGTAAGAGAAGTCAGTCTTTGGATGTTAAAAGAACAACTTTACGACGAATTTTGAAACGTGATTTGCATTTGAAGGCTTATAAGATTCAGAAAGTCCAAGAATTAAAACCCGATGATGCCAATAACCGACTTAACTTTGTCAATTTGATGCTAGAGCGGTTCAACAAAAGGAAGAATATTGAATGGCCCCCACGTAGCCCCGATCTCTCTCCATGCGATTATTTTCTATGGGGCTACCTCAAATCGGTAGTCTACGAGAATAATCTGACCAATTTAGAGCAGTTGAAGAGGAACATTATTCAGGAAAGTAACAAAATACCGAGAACAACTTTTCAACGAGTTTTCCAAAATTTGCGACTTCGGTTCCAAGAGTGTCAAGCAGCCGAGGGAAGCCATTTGGACAACATTATTTTTAAGTCTTAAAAATTCCCATGCTTCCACTTTTTAAAAACACAAATTAATTTTTTTTTATATTTCGTATTTTTTTTTTTTTTTTTTTTTAATTGAATATTTAAACCGCCAACACCCTATGGCCCACTCTGTATTTAGCTACGTCAAGTTTTGAAAAGTTTCATAAAGGTTTATGATAGCCAGTCTTCTATAAAGACTGATATCGCTCAATCAACCCTAAAAGTCGATTATGTATGTCAATCTCAGGTCAAACTTTAAAACACCGCACACTAAAAGCTTATGTCTGTAGAACAGTAATCAGATGAATTCTTTTCGCTTTTCTTCTACTCATTCGATTAATACAAAGTATATTTATATGCATACGGATAACTCTTGGCTTTCCAGTAACTACTCATTGAAATTGAAAAGTACTTATCTATATATCTTTTGATTGCATAGCCCATAAATGAACGTGAGACGGGCGAAATTTTATTTGATATTTCCCAAAGGGCGTATAAAAAAGTTACACTTTGTAAGAAAAATAAGCGATTGTCCTCTTCGATTTCATTTTCACTTCTTCCATCTTTGTGCCACCGTTTGTCTTCTGGACGGTAGGTTTGTCGTTACAGTTACAATCAGTGAAAACGTTTTTTTTATCGATCTGGATGTAAAATTCGAATCTGCTCAACACAACGCATACACTTCATTCATACTCGTACATTGATTGTATGCCTGGTAAGTTAGTTGACGAAGTAAGTCATGGTCCCACTTTCGGTGAAGTGTCTGTGTTTTCCTTTCTCTGGAAAAGTACAATAAATTGCGGCTAACACAAGCGTATACACTTATTGGCTTAAAAGGCAAGTGAACGGACAAGTTCACATGAAACTATTGAGTTAAGAGACAAAAGTAAGGGAACTTTCCCTTACAGGTTCCCAATGAAATGATTTATTGTTTAAGTCTATATTTATCAACCGCATAAAAGTTTTATTGAAAGTGAAGTGGCTGTTTTAATTCGAAGAGTGAGTAACAAGCAAATAAAATTCCAAGCGTATTATTGGTTTACAATCACACATGATTATTGCGTAGGATTGAATTTTATGGAAGGCAGTTGGCAGAGTATGCCAAGAACTTAAGCTACGCAGTATGTCTTAAGCAAATAGTTTTGAAGAACGGATATCAATTTCACGCACAGACTACGAAGTAGTGGTTTATAAGGTAACTAATACGAAACGTTTGGTGGTTGTGGTTAAAATGGTAGCGCATAAGTTAAGCACAATAAAATTAGAAGTTGAATTGATAATAGAAAGATTACAAATCTAAAGAAAAGATATGTAGGACAAAAGAGAAAATAAATATATTGATATAAATACAAAAATTTGAATTCGAAAAAATGTTCCATTGAATAGGGCAACCATATTTCATTCCGATTTGCAAACAGAGAATTGACACCGAATCTCGCCATTCGTCCCATGTATTTTATCGAATTTATAGTCGGCCGCTGATCTGTAAAACTAACAAAACCAAAACTATTAACACACAATGCGTTGCGTGTTGTTTCAGATAGATCTTAGTATCCAGATTACCACATTGCTGTCATGAAAGTTCTGATTGAATGGTAGCCATGAGATACTCGCTGCAAAAATTTTGAAAATTAATTGGTTTTCCAATATTTAAGAGCAAGTACAGGGTGGCGCAATAGAACGTGCATATTTAAAAAATATATTAAGAAATAAACGCAAAAGGTATGGTTAAAATAAATCTAAGACATTGTAGAGTAATAAATAGAGTTTATTTTTTAAAAATAACATCATCTAAATGGTGACCCTCTCTACGACGGCACTCCTCTAACCGCAAACGAAAATTATTGAAAACTTTCTTCAGTAATACTGGTGTAATGGCTGCCATTTCACCACGGATATTCTCCTTGAGCTGAACGATGTTTCTTGGATTATTACTGTAGACTTTGCGTTTGAGGTATCCCCAGAAGAAAAACTCAATAGGCGTCAAGTCTGGACTACGTGGGGGCCATGGAATATCACCTCTTTTCGAAATCAGTCTGCCAGGGAACATCTGCTTCACCACCGCCATGGAGTCATTTGATGTGTGACAGGTAGCTCCATCTTGTTGGAACCAAGTTCTGGAATTCATTATTCTTGAACTTTCAATTTCTGGAGCCAAAAATCCGTCCATCATCTCAACATAGCGTTCCGTATTAACCGTGACGTATTGGCCCCGCGCATTTTCGAAGAAAAAAGGACCAATTATTCCTCTGCCAGAGATTGCTGTCCATACTGTCACTTTAGAACTATGCAATGGTTTCTTGTGTTTGATTTTAGGATTTTCACAGTTCCAGTAACGACAATTTTGACGGTTTACGAACCCACTCATAAGGAAATGAGCCTCGTCAGAGAAAAGGATATTGTCAAAATTGGAAAATCGATTAAACATTTCATTAGCAAATGCGAGCCTTGCTATGAAGTCAGACTCTTTCAATTCTTATGTTAATTGCAGCTTATATGGATGCAGTTTAAGATCCAATGTTAAAATTCGTTGCAAACTTCGTCGCGATAATTGTAAGACAGATGATCTCTTGCGAGTCGACATTTGTGGATTTCCTCGTACTGACTCCATAACTCTCTCAACATTGTCTTCGGTCCTAGATGTTCTTGGGTAACCATTTGCTTCTGGTTTAAATGTTGAACCGGTCTCTTCAAAACGCTTTACCCAATTTTAATTAAATTAGCACTCGGAGCTTCGCTAATTCGCCGTAGTCCATATTCAGCACAATATAGTCGCCGTCGAAGTGATTCATAGCGACTTAAACTCCATGAGCCCGCCAACCCAACGATGTAGGCGTCCACCGCCCGCGCCTTTTCTACCCCGCAAAAAAAGATGATGCAATATGCACTTTCTATTGCGCCACCCTGTATTTATATGACAAAATATATTTTGCTTATGATTCTTTATTCGTGGTAGCTGCAAAGATATCAGACATTTAATTCCCATAAATTCAAAAATTTGATTGTATTTGAGATTTTTGAACGTCCTATCACCGATGTTACAGTTTAAACACTAAAGGCCTTATTCATAATAATTTCAAATAGATTTATTGCGGGTTTAATAAGTTTGTATCCCAAAATTGAATGCATAAACTAATAATATCTCTATTAAAAATTCAATTTAACTCTATAAAACTATTTTAGCTAAACTTTTACATATTTACAATTTTATTATTAGAATTTTTTTTTTATAAGATTTTATTCTTGTTCAATCAAAATGTACATCTATGCAATTGGCTTTAACGTTATCAAAACTATTACAAAATTTTCTTCAACATAATTGTTTGTTTGAATAACGATAAGTAAAAAATCAATACTATAGAACAGCTCTCCATTATTCGGTTTTTGCATTCGCTTTTTGGAGAAATTTAAACAGTTTATTTACTTTTATCTACTTAAATTTATCTTATCTATTTATCAAATTTTACATAAAAATTGTGAGTGTGTTTTATCGGTTCTTGGTTACTTTTTTCGCACATCACAATCAGATGGAAATGTAAAAATACAACAATATCCTATCCTATGTTTTTTGTTCAACTGGCAAAAAAATCTTTATGAATATGTTTTCTATGAAGCCTTTAATGAGTTTAATAACAAAATACTGTTTTTAAGCTACTTTTGTGTTTCTGTATGAACGAAAGCTTAAGCCTATAAATTTTTTTTTGAGAATTCCAAAATATATTTTAGTTTGTGAATGCTGACTGCAGTTTAAGAGATTACGCATTTTTTAGCCGCCCTGGAAAACGTTCACATAATTGAACTTGTGAAATATTTTTCCGGTATATCCTCTAGAACTAAAGAAGGAACAGAAAACCCGATGCCATTTTTTGGAACACAGCTAAGGGTGGCGCATTAGATAACATACACGACTGTCTTTTATGTGATCGTGACTTTCGGACCCAATTTAAATGGGTTTCTTTCTTTGAAAAAGAAAAAGAGAAAAAAGTTCAAGAAGAGTTCAAAAACTGGAGTCCGGAACAGCTGGTAAACGGAAGGTCGTTTGTATTCCTTTCATGAAATTCAATGGAATTTGCTTTTCTTTTAGTTTTGGAGTCGAAAAATGTTCGGTTCTAAGAATATAATATTTGAAGTTCAGCTCAGAAGGAATTTCAAACGTAGCCCCAAATTTTTAGTTTTCGATTTCCGAAAACGGCAAATGATATAACGAAATTGATACTGCTTAAAAAAGCATTAAATTAGACTTATCACTGTATTAACAGGTTAGGCGGTATCACATTTTTTCACTACTGTAAGAAAAGTTATATTCTCATAAAATTGCTGTTTAAGGTCCTGATAACAAGTTGAGACTAACAGAAATTCAGAACCAGTTTTTTCAAGATGCTGGTTACTTGAGTAGTCTACAAATGCCCGGGAAACATATGCACAACAGCTACACTGCCCCACAACATGGCGACTGTGTGAGCAAAGACACTGTAACAAAGAACTGAAGAATATCATTCATCAAATCTTAGTTATAGCAAGCCATGAGCTTCCATACATTATCCGGTGTTTTTACACCAGGCGTAAAGCGGACAGGTTAGGCAGGCGCAATAAGTTCGGCTGCGACTAATAGTTTTGAAAATAATGTACAGACTCATCATCAGAAGTGTCAAAAACAGCTTCTTATCATATGCAATATATCAATTTTCATTTTCAATAGAAAATCCTAGTTATACCTTCATCCGACAAAATGAATATATATGTGATTTGATACGCCAAAAGCGTAATTTCTATTACGCTAAGTCTATTGAACGATCTCTGTCTGCCTGACTGATTGGCTGATAGGTATGATAGCTGCTGTAAGTTTTTATAAAAAGGTTCTTAAAACTGGGCACAGACCAATTTTTTGGAAGATTGTAGCCGTAAAATATAAATGGACTATATTGATCTATCGTTCCTGGTACCTCCATACATGTTGTAACTCCTTAACCATAAAAGCAGTAACTTATATTT
>JAHXMU010024776.1:4643-18576 GCA_019455685.1 Philornis downsi
TTTGCGAGCTAATTTTTACTTTCGCTTCCATACTTGGCGTGTTGTTTTTCCGTAATATTTCACGCACACACCAAGAATATTTTATGACCCAAATTGTTGAGGGCGAAATGAAAAAGAACCTACAGTCGATGATGATGGCAGTGTATCATCGTCATCGCAGTCGTCCACGCTATATTTTTCGTTTCTTATGGGATTTCAGAGAATATTACAAAGAAGGATAATCAAACAAGTCAAGTTTAATTCAAGGTTATCATGCATGTAAGCACGCGTTCATTTATCTAATGACAGCGATGTGAGGCTGCAGGATATCAACGGAATTGTAATATTAAGGCTGTTGCGAGAGAAGGAAGACATTTGTTTCAGTTTGAAAATCGAATCAAAAGAAGAGGATGTATGACAAGTGTTAGTTTTTTTTCTGGTAGGATTATACAATTTGTGTGGGATTGTGACAGCATGTCGAACACTTCAAAGCAAATTTTGCTTTGTTAGTAACTATGAGTATTTATATTTCATTCTTCATATTATAACTTAATCCTAAAAAGAGGAGAACAAATGCAAAACAAAAACCAATTTTTTAAATCTTCTCATAATAAAGCAGCAGCACTCTAAATAAATGTTGGTTTAAAGAAGAAAAAAATAAAAGGTGGTAACAATCATGGACAGCCGAAATTTTTTGCGAAGACATATTTTTAAACTCATCACCACTTGATAGGGTGAATTTTCACTTTACCATTCTATCGGGTGTTTCGGAAAGTTCGTTCAGTTTTTAAAAGAAATTTATCTGCAAATGCATATATAAGAAAAAAATTAATTTGATCCATTATATTGGATGGCGCATAAGTAACGCTAAGATTTGATCAGCGAATACATTTTTTGTTTGTCTTTTTTTCGTCTTTTTACAGAATTAACTAAATAATACTTGGAAAATTTATGATGGCAAGGCTCAGCATAAATCAATGAACCAAAGTTTTTCAATTTTACTTTGAAAGTTAGCATTTTATTGCTCATATTATATCGAAATTTCTTTCATGTTCGAAATATTCCTGGCGCTCCAACAATTTACCGATTGGTTCAGCGTTTTGGGCAACAAGGAGCTGTCTGTGATCTTCCGCGTGCTGGAAGACCTCGTGCATTTCGAAATGTAGTGACCATTGCTCGAGTGCAAGCAGGTATTGAGGAAAACCCCGAAACTTCCACCAGGCGACATTCTCAGCAGTTAGAGATATCTAGGCGGTCTTTGCAAAGAATTTTACATACGAGTATGTTACATCTTTTCCCATATAAGATGCAATTGATTAACGCGTTAAAGCCAAATGATGCACAAGAACGCTTTCAATACAGTCGCCGTTAACGTTACTTGCGCACCACCCTTTATAATCATCGCTTTTTTTAATAGCTTCTTCCCATCTGGGAGCTTTTTAATTCCTCTCTCATAAAACTCGCGTGGTTTTTCTGAAAAAAGCGTTCAATTCGATTGTTCACTTCCTTGCCGTTATGCAAATTCAAATCCTTCAAGTGGTTCCTCATACTGCGAAATAGGTGATAGTCTGACGTGGTCAGTTCTGGGGAGTAGAGTGAATGAGGTAAAGCTTCCTATCCAAGCTCTGACAGTTTCCGACGGGTCCCTAAGGCAGTGTGAGGCCTCGGCGAAAGAGTGAGGTACCCACACATCGAGGTTGCTCACAAATCCCAACTCTTTTATGAACGGTTGGGACTGAGTTTTTGGATTATTTCAGCTATTTCCTTAAATGTTGCACGGGGATTAACAATTATTAAGTCTTTCACCTCCTTGGAAACAATTTCTTTTGGTCATCCTGATGTGGGAGCGTTCGTTACGTAGAAGTCGCCCATAGAAAATCGTTTAAACCATTTATGGCAAGTTCTTTCTTTTGGTCCGTTTTCTTCATAAACAGACTTTATTTTTCGGCTGGCTTCAGCAGCCGCTTTTCCTTTTCTTAAATAATAATACAGCGTAATATGCTCTTATTCGCTCATTTTTTCCGCTTTTTAAATTTTTTTTTAACACTACAACTAATCACGATTGGAAAGTGTACACAATTAAACAATAGTAAACAGTTTAGAGAAGAGGTAGGAGAGGAAAGGAGCGAATTAGTCGAACGAATTTTCCAAACAAGCCGCTATTTGTACAACTAGAAATACTCATCTGTGATCCTATAAAGCACTAGGCTTAGTAGAAAGAAATCCATTATTTTTGCATGACATTAAAAATTTTATTTACCATAGTTAGAATGTTTCAATTTGCGTCAAATATGCACCGTTTTGTTTGATAACCTGCTACCATTTTGAAGATATAAGACAATCAAGAATACTGCGCCAAATTTGTGGTGCCCCATGGTATATTAGGAATGATAACATACTCAAGGACTTAAACATTCCTTATATTTCCGAGGAAATAAGAAAATTAAGCAGGCCATAAGTATCCAAGTTGTCGTCCCACTCAAACCCACTTGCTCAAAACCTTCAACATTTTCCCGGCCATATACCGCTAAGAAAAAAGGACACGCTAGACTTGGTCCGGTGATAAAAAGTTTGGCTCGCCAAAAGTAAGATCCGGCAATGGTAGGATACTTTAGTTTAAGATAGAATTAAGATTTGAATAGTTATTTTAAATTTGAAAAGAAAGATTCAATAAAGAAAATGAATGAAAAAAAAGAATTGGATATATGTAATTCCATTGAGTCTCTCTCATAAAATGGTCGATATTCACAAGCTTCTTTTGTGATGGTTTTCTCACCAACAAAGTGGGAATCATTTGGCATCTGTTAAACTCGAATCTGGGCAAAATCGATCAAGGAAGAAAAAATCTGCATGATTTAAAATGGGAATTTTCTGAAAAGTTTTACCAATAAAGAATAAATCCAAATAATATACTTTTTTAACCAATCGCCCTAATCGTGGGCGTGTTTATTAAAGGATACTAAAAAAATACCCATATTCACTAAGTAGTGCAGTTGCTACATATAAGTTCGGCCAGACCATATTTTTTCATATTTTCACCATCATGGACTGTAGTCCACAGTGGCGTGGACGATTTATCAACTCATCATCAGATATATGAGAGTACCAGAAATAGCTTCTTCCACAGATGACATATTTTTCCAGTGAAAAATCATAATTTTTGGTATTATTCCGTGACACGAATATATTGTGGAGTGTGTTCCTCCCGCATCTGCCAATAAATGCCAAGCTATATAGCTTTTAATTAATGCATAAGTATTACAAATTTTGTGGAAAATTCGAAAAGAGCATAAGTTTTACAATCTTTTCCCACAGAACAAATTTGTTCCAATTGAAACACTTGCGAGCCATAGCATCATGAGCGATGTGCGGACTCATCAACAGATAGATGGACGTCATACTTCTAAGCATACCTCAATAATAACATCTGTGCGATCTCTTAAAAACTTAATGAGCTGAATGGGGCATCCCACTGATACCCAGCTACTCATCCAGTTGTAGCGCAAATTTGACTGAAACGCCAATGAATTTAACATTGACTTGTCGTAGTAGAGCTGCTGATTTGACAATCGTTCAATACTGCTGCCATGTAGTTCCGGCATCACATCCTCGGATACATTTCGCGAAAATATTTTTTCCTAAATTTATGGTATTATATTATGAAAATTAAAGTTTTAAAAACAGATTGAATGTAATAGTTTATTAACCCATATCTAACTGGTCAGTGTAATTCATTAAATTATATTAAATTTAGGGAAAGTCTATATTTGCATGTTAGGTGCCAATACCACGTTTGTTGTAATTTAGTACCATTATATTGAACATTTTATGCCGCAAAATTTGTGTATTGTTAATAACTTTCCAAGGGACGACAACTTCCCATTGAAAGCAAAGCATTTCATTACTGTAAATAATTATTCTCTTAAAGTTGAGTTTAGGTTATTTGAAATAACCTGGAAACATCACTGCTGGTAATAAAAATTCGGCATGTATTGCTAGCTTATCACTAATGAAAATGTCCTTAATTTTAGAGTACTTTCAATTTTTCGTGCTTCGCGGCCTCTATCGTGCTTCCACAATACAAACGGACAGACGGACCGAAATACTTATATCGCCATAGATTTGTACTACTACCAGGAATATATATAATTTATGGGGTCTTAGATGAATATTTCGATTTGTTTCAAACAGAATGACAAAATAAGTACCCACCACGAATCCTATCGCCTACAAAAATCGCTGCCACTGTTCTCAACTAAAATGAAAGGCTGGGCTTTTTATGAAGACTCACAAAATGGAAATGAATATTAATTGACAATTGGTGGGCTAAACACATATTTTCTTAATATAGCGTTATCCATTCAGTGGTTTGAAAACCACCGCTCTGGCAAAGCCATCAGCCGTTGAATACCTGTCATTGGAAGTGTTATTTATTTAATGAAAGATTTAGCATTTACAAATATGGATCGTTTAGCAGCTGAAGAACGAGTAAAAACAGTTAAAATTTACCACAAAACTAGTGATCCAAGCGTGGACGCTTTTCGTGCATTGCAGGGTGATTGTGGTCGTCTTAATCGATCTACTTGCAAGAAATTGGGAAGATTATAAAGAAATTCAAAGAGACTGAAAGCGTTACAAATGTGGTCCTTCTGTTAGTGGAAGTTTGGCGAATTTCAATTCAAAGTGCTGTGGCCGTGCTGTGTGATTGTTGCATCAATCAAAAATAATTTCGAAATGTTTGGACCGACTTTCCTTTTTCTGAACGGGAGATATTTATGATTTCTAGAGCTCCTTGATCAATTCAAGCGCCTAGACTTCTATTAAGCATTTTGGATAAAATTTGGTAAATTGGGAATATTTTGGCTTAGTATTATGAGGTATAACCTGGATATCCTGGAGGATGCCTGTCATTGGAAATATAATTTATTTAATGAAAGGTTTGCCGTTTACGAATATGGATCGTTTTGCAATTGAAGAACGAGGAAAAAGCAGTTAAAACTTACTGCCAAAAATAGTGATCCAAATGTGGGCACTTTTCGCGCATTGCAGGGTAATTATGGTCGTCTTAATCGACCTACTATGCAAGAAATTGGCAAGATTATAAAGAAATTTGAAGAGATTGGAAGCGTTACAAATGTGGTCAGGTTTGGGCATCATCGCAATGTATGCACTGCCGAAAATATCGCTTCTGTTAGAAAGTGTGGCGGATAATTCGAATTTCAATTGAAAGTGCTGTGGCCGTATGATAATCGATTTTTTTTTTTTTTTTTGCCTTCAATTGAAGATTATGAACTGGACGATATCTGTTTTAAACAAGGCGGTGACATGAGTCACACAACACGACCGATATTGGCTTTATTGCCAAGAAGAAGTTTTCGCAAAGAGTAATTTTACGTTTTGGCGACGTCAATTGGCTACCAAGATCACGCGATTTGACGTCGTTAGACATTTTTTGTGTGGCTACGTGAAAGATCATGTTTATGCGGGTAATTCCCAAACGTTGGAGCATTTGAACATCAACATTCGTCAAGGTATCATCAAGATAGCGGCCGAAATGTGCGAAAAAGTTGTCGAAACTGCTCAAAAGAATCCACTGATTCAACTACAGTTGAATTTCTATGACTCGAACTTCTATAAGTTAAAATCTTCTTTAAGTCGAAGCAAATGTAGTGTCATGAGCGCTTATGTGGTGAATTCCCTTTAGTTTTGCTTCCATAACTCGAACTTCCATAACTTGCATTTCTCCATAACTTAAATAAAAATGATGGCACAAGCTTCTGTATGTCGAATTTTTCTCGAAGAGGATGACATACCTTTAATATTCTTAAGCAATCCTAATGAAGATCTCAACTTTGTGGAAGCGAACTATGAAGCCTGGCTGAGTTTGAATCATATAACTTCCAATGGGACTCTTCTCGATTACATTGAAGTTGATGATGATGTTGTTATATCAAGTTATCCTACAGATGACGATATACATAGTCCAACAGTGCTCTAACCATTTAATAACTCATACTGAAAGCTTATCAGATAGTGATGAGGAGGGTTCAGTGGAAGAAGTTATTGGGAAACCATCCAGAAAAACTGTGGAGGATTCCTTAAACAATTTATACTTGTATTTACAATAAAAATGAAAATACAAACGATGAGCACTATAAAGCGCTAAATAAAATAGAGTTACTACATACTCACGACAAAAAAGAACCCATTCAGCAAAAAATAACAACATATTTTAAATAAATATAACTGTGTATGTATGTATGTCTAAAATAAAACTGATTGAATTTTAATGCAGGGCGTGTGTTTTCTTAAGACTAAAAATTAACAAATGTACAGTATATGTATGCAATTCCATAACTCGAAATCTCCTCGAATTCTCCATAAGTCGGATTTTATTTTAGGATAATGGTGATTCGAGTTAAAGAAGTTCAACTGTATTACATTTCATACATAATAGCAACATCCAAGCATTATAATGAAATAAGAGATTCATTGAAATCATAGCTTTATGTGTGATTTATTTAACTTTTGAAAGCGAAAATTAGGTAACCCGGTACAATTCGTCACCTTAGTATTTTCAAGTGAAGAATAGTTGAATACTAACATCCAGCCAGACCATTATTAAATTGTATTAAAAATTTGCACTATATGTAGGTCAATATAAAGATTATTAGAAGATGCTGATACCTAATTGTTATGTTTGAAACTCATTAACCATTTAAAGGTTAGTTATGTTAATTATTATGTTGAATTATTTGTGCTGAATGGTTTAAATTTAAAAGAAAACCCGTAAATATACTTTGATTATCAAAAATTTCGGCTTAGCTTTATTGTTGCATCAATCAAATATATTTTCGAAATGTTTAGACCGAATTTTTTCTAGAACGCCTTTATCAATTAAAGCGCCTAGACTTCTATTAAGCATTTTGGATAAAATTTGGTAAATTGGGAATATTTTGGCTTGCTATTATGAGGTAATAATTGCAAAAATTTCAAAAACATGTGATTTTTGAATATTTGAAACATTATGAATCCCATGATGGCTCCTCACTTTTAACATGGTAAAAAAATACATAAGATCTTCTAAAAAATATATTTGTGGTTCTCTAGTGGAGACGGTTGCAAAGATATCGGACATCGAAATGTTTATAATAAATATTTGAAAGAATATAATTTGAAGATTATATGAGTGTAAAATTTGTGATGGAAATTTTAAGCGTTTTGACGTTTTTCTTTCTGTTGAATTTTAGATATCTAGAACTAAACTGATAGTTTTAAAAATCCTCAGAAATGTAGCAACATTTATGGAACCTTCTTTTTGATATATTTTTAGAACCGAAACTAACAGAGAAGAGTGGAAGGGATTTTTCAAATCTGATTTTTTTTTGTAGAGATAAAAATTCAAAGTTTAGTTTCAAAAATATAAAAGAGTTTAGAAAAATCTCGACTATTGTCTATTGATATTACTACAGCAACATCGCATTTTAATTTTTCAGTAAGATAACAGACTAAAAAAAGTTTGAGAAACTCTGGCCTAATGATTCACGTCATTTTGATCAATTTAAATTGAACTCTGTGTAAACAGACGCATTTTGATGCTTCAATATGTAAAAATGCCCCCATTTTCGAAGAGAACAACACAAATATGTAAATAATTTAAGAGAACTTGCATTACTTTAATGAGTATAGAGTTGCATTACTTTAAGAGTATAAAAAATGTTAATAGTAATGCAACTCTTACGCAGACAATGAATTCAATGAATTCTTCTGCTATTATCAATTTCAAAAAAATTCCGTTAAAGCGAAAACGAAAATAAAAAAAAAATATTGAATTGTCATAATTTATGTTCATTCGCCTAATTGGAAGCCTCACGCAATACATTCGAATCGCAAATCGATATTATGATCTGCCGGAATATTTTCAGCGAGTTCACCATATATGATGTTAGGATGTTAATTTGGAATCAAATAACATATACGTAATTTGGAAATTATCCACAGGTGGAAAACTAAAGTTAAATGTGCAAGTGTCTGCTCACGTAGCAGATACACTGACACAAATGTCATTTGAACTTTCATAAAAGCATGCACAGTATACGGCCAGAATATTATTAATTGATTAATGTGAAATTGTTAAACAGTACAACAGATTTCGTAATCTTTATTATGCATGGAAACGTTTATAATTTCGGAAATTGAAGAGTTTCAAACATTAAAAACGCAAAAAAGACCGAATTTTTTTTTCATAGGTCTCCAAAAAATATCCGCAGAGCGATAAATGGCTACGAGGCGAGTAAAAATTTAATACTAGGCTGCAAGCCGAATGCGCAAGCAGGCAATTTGACAATGGAGGCTAAAGGGGATGATACACTAACTACCTGTCAGATTGAACTCCTATTGTGGATAATTTGTTTAAGTTTGCATAATAAACATTTGCTTTCTTCTGAAATAGGGTCTAATCTGCCAGAGCAGTCTATTGGTGTTTAGTCCTCTTAACACATGGTTGTTGAAAGTAAACACTGGAAACATTTTCCATTGTCACGAAATGGAATTAATGATCTGATAATTGTTCAATCCAGAAATTTGCTACGTTATACATAACATCTGATTGAGCGGTGACAATAATGGCAATGGAAATCGCAAAAAAATAATTTCAATGAATTTCATTTGTTTGCATCATCTCTTTCTTTACATCTCTACACTATCAATTTTTGGATCAAAAGTGGATAAACAGAATATCGTTTGAGGTCAATACCATCGGGCTTTAAACAAGACAAAAAACCATTCCCATAATTTTCACAATGTTTACGTCGTATACTGTATGTGTGCACGCATCAAAATGTCTCCTACGCAGAATATTATCGTACATGTTGATGATAAATGATAATGATTGCAATTTACTGAGTGAGACCTTTTTCCTTCCTCTGTTTGCTTTCATCAACAATTTTGGAGATACTTTCTCTTCCCCTAACACACACACACAGTTAAACACTTTCTTACATGAACAAAAGAACCCCTCAATAAAAAAATTTCCACATTTTCCTTTGTTTGTAATGTAACTGTAGGTCATGTGCAGCGAACGCACTCTATGAACTTTTCAAACGTGCTCTGCAATGCAACAACACCAGATGAAGAGATGAAGCAAATATTGGCTTTGTATGTTAATAAGAGAGATAATGCAACAACTCCTGAAGCGAAGACTCTCTCTCTCTTCACTCACTCATTGCCCAGAATGAAATACAATAGACGCGTTTCACATGTGTGATGAATTTTAAGGGAAAGAACGACAAAGTATTACATGCAAACAATAGAGATCTATTAAAGGTAGCATAGTTTACAGAGTTGCCATTCAGTTTACATTTTTGACACGATTTTGAAAGGGATACCAAGCACTTTTTTTGTAATACAGTTTGGCTGATGAATGTTTCTTAAAACTGTTGAACGAGTTTATCTTTTCAGAACTAAACTGAAAGGGAATCGCATTGAACTTTGCATGACTACAACAAATGCCAACTTGCCATATAGCCAGACGTGCTATAGCAGAATTGATGCGAAAATTGATAAAAAAAAATATTTTGTTGAATCTCCGAATTTTTTCTAAGCTTACTTCACCTGATTTTTTCTTGTAGGATTATTGCAAACAGGAATTTAGATTGCTTGAAACGATGCCTTCGGGCAATAATTGAAGCAATTTCCGCTGTAATCCTTCAGGCAATAATGCATTCAATTATTAAAAAAAAAAACGATTGAAAACACTTAAAAAAATACAAATTTTTTTTAGAGAATACAGAAATTATAAGAAGAACTAAAATACAAATTATTCGTTCAGTTAATCAACTACCCTGCGCAATAGTTCAAATAGCACGCTTTACAAATTAAACACCCACTCATACGTCGAAAAAAGAACAGATTCTTTACAATCTTTAATATTTTTTAATATGTACTTATTGAAATCTCAATACTACAAGTGACGTCCCTAGGTAAGTAATAATAATAATATGTCAGGCCTTTTGCCCACATTTAAATCTCAGTTGGTATAAAATTCTTACAAACCTCAACGCTTTAAAGAAACGGCTTAAAACAGTTCATTCCACATCTCTCCGACTGCAAAATTAAAGCGTAAAGTCAGCTGCGTTAGAGATCTATGTCATATCTAATGCAATTCATATATTCAAGAAAACAAAAAAAATTAACAAAATCTTTAAGGACAAACTAAAATCTATCTATTACGCCTCTTGGCCTACAGTTTGTGAATAAAAAACTCTATTTGACTGCACTGCACTATGAACCGGTAAAATTATATATCTCCAAGGATAAAATATATTTTGGGCCCCTTCAGTACACAATCGAATCCAAAAAATCGAAAATCTTGCTCTTTAAGGATCTATCTCGCATATAGTGGGTAAATTTTCTATCTGTGGGTAAATTTTCAGAACTATAAGTTATCCGGTGGCCACATAAACTTTTTGCAATAAAAAAACATGTAATTTAAATCTATTAAACCATACCATTCTGACAGAAGAATTTTAATTCATATTCAACGTATTTTCAAACACAAATAAAATGAGTACTCCTTGTTCGTCAAAACAAACTACTTGGATCTGTTCTCTTTTATTATCTGACTCTTTTTTGCGGACACCTTCTTAATGCTTGAGACGACTGCAGCAATATTTCGTAATCTTTGACCACTTTGCCATTAGGGTACGCAAGCAACGTGTGACTTTTATTGAAGATTCAGTTCAGATTCAGATTAAGAAACGTAACTACATAAAGCAACAGTTGTGTTTCGAGTACTCTAATCAAAATATTTGTTTCATTATGGGTTGAGAGGAAAACTGAATCAATATGATTTTCTGGTAACGCTTCAGGTAAAAAACTAATTGAAGCATAAAATGAAAGTTTATTTCGAAAAGTAATCAAAATTCTGATACAGTTTTAATTAAAACTTAAACAAAATTGCACTTTCGTCCCTAATTTATTTAATTCTATATGTAATACAATACTTAATTAATAAACTTAAAAACATTAAAATGAAAGTAATCAAGATCCAAGAATTTAGCATCCGATTTGCTCCAATGTAGTTTATCACTTATGTTAATTGAAAATACCTGGCTACCCTGCCGCCTATAGAGTGTTTGTGCGTGAGAGCATTTCGATTTGTTCTCATAGTGTTGCGATGATAAAGTCGTTGCATTCATCCAAATGCAACTTCAGTTTAACGCGAACGGCCTCAGGAAATAAACAAACGGGAACGAACGAATTTTCATAACTAAATTTTGTAATAATAAAATTGTCCGAAAAAAGAAATCAAAAACACACAACACAACAAACGAACACAAAATATTAAAATACACTTAAGTTGAGATATTTTTATAACCAATTATTATTTATTTTTACAACAGATAAACGAGTGCAACAATGTGGATAAAGTGCAAGTGATAACAGGCGGAATCGCTATGAAACGAACAAGTTAAATTTGTAGATAAAGGAAAATAACCGAGAAACTAAGAAAAGGTCGCGCGGGTAACCAACCTCTCTGTGAGTAGAGTTGTCTTCCCCTGGGGATTCTTGTCATCCACATACGTGAAGTGTTATTGAACTCATTTCCATAAACAGAAGACCTTCAAGTCACTGAACTGAATCCAACTGCTGCTTCATACTCATCTGCATTTACATCTGTATCACCATCATCATCATCAACATCATCATCACCATCTCCATCTCGGTTGAGTGACTTCCTGTCCTGCCATTTGGGAGGAAATGAATGTCCTCTTATAACCTCCGCCCCTACCCCCCTCTTTGCAATAGAAGAGAAGACTTATTGCCGTTGCTCCTAAACCATACACACACACACACACACGCACACCGCCACGAAAAATAGAGAGAGTGTAACATAGGAGGCAGCTGTTTGTTTCACTGTTAATTGTTTTCACGAACTTCCGAAGAAAAGAAAGCAAAACAGATTTTCCAATCACAGAGACCTCAACGCACACATTCGCAAAACAGAATATCAACAATAAATATCACATTTTCTTTGTGCGCGAGAGAGAAAAACTTCGGGAAAGCATTTTGAGGCGAAATGAAAACACAACAACACTCACATGTCAATGGGCCGAGTGGTGGTGGAGGCGCCGAGGACGATTGTTGTGACAACAACAGCAGCGCTGAGGCCGATGCTATAACCTTAACCACTATCTCGGCTACCTTTACTGCAACCGCCTCGGCGGCAAATAAAGAAGTTGATGATGACAACGACCTGATTAATTCCAGCCAGAATAGTGCTGACAACACCTCAACAGCCTCGGCCAGTTCGAATCGAAGACCGTCCCCAAAGTATTCCAAAGCGGTAGTTATCAAACCCCAACCTGTGGACAAACTCAGTCGGTGCGTATCCCAAATGTTAAGCGTAAATAATGGCCATTAGAGAGAGTAGGATTGATAAATTTATCCTAAGAAGCGCCGTAAAGTAATTTAACTTCATGCCTGAATAAATATTTATGTAGTGAGACAGTAAAAGGGACAAAAGTGATGAAAATCTATAAAGAAAATCAAACAGTTAAGGAAAATTTACACAATAGACTTTTTCAAATGACAAAGATAAATAAATAAAATTTATCATTTGGAAGGGAAACTAACTTTTATGTAGGAAAATCTGTGGTCACAACCCATAAGTCTGTTTTTCAATATTTTCAGTACAGGAGTTTAAAGTTTTGAATCTTCACTGAAAATCAGGAGAAGGGTTTTTTTGGAAAACTTTGCTACAGATTCCAAGGAAACTAATTTCTTTACTTAGTTGTTAACAAAAAATAGTTGTTTATTCTCGCAGTCAAAAGATATTATCGAAAAAGACACTTAGGCTCTTATGAATTGTTGAACGAAAGAAAGTCAAAAAGTTCAAGTTGAGTTAGGCTATTATTCCAGATTAAATAAAAATTTTTTTGTTTGGAGAAAGACCTTAACTCAATTTATGTTTATCAAAAAACTAAATTGTAATTCGGAATAAAAGCTTAACTCAAGTTAGGAAAATAAAATTGTTTCTTTATTTTGTTTTTTTTGATTAACGACTTAAGTTGATTTAGTCAATGATGAAAAAATAATGTTTGTATTTGTTGTAATCCTAAATTGACTTAGGCAGTTATGCCAAAACAGTCATTTAGAAAAATAACTTAAGCTATTAGGTTTTTTAGGATTAATTGCCTTTCTAGAAGAGATACAAACATGAAAAATTTAGAGCAAATAAATTTAGATACGCTGAATACGATGGTGCTAATAACTCAATTGTGTCCTAACTCGAGTTAGGCTGTTACGGGTTGTGACCACAGAAATATTGAACACAAATGTAGCGATAAGTTAACACCTAAAGTGGAAAAGAGAGGACTAGATAAAGCAAATATTCGAAACCTAATTAAATGTTCATTGATTCGAATAATCGTAATATGGGAACTTACGTTCAACTTTAGGAATGCAATTTCTGGGACTTTTCTACTTAGGGCGACATCGGGGTAAAAAATATATAAATTCCTTTCAATTTGGTATTAACCGAATGTCAAAGATGAATATGCGAATAGAATAAAAACTAATAGCATAACAAAATTGAAAATTAAAAGAAGCATTACTTTCTCAATAATGAGGGGTTGCAATATATATGTATATCTTCGTCCGAGGGAATGACGATAACTATCATTTGATACGGCGAAAAAGGGAGCAAGCGTTTAAAGTACTAAGTATATTTTAGTTGAATGTGTTTCGAGACTTTCCAAGTCCGCTGATGTTCGTTTGTGTGGTTGGCTGGCTGGCTGCTAGATATGATAACTGCCGTAAATCCTTATAAAACTTCTTAAAATTTAGCACAGTGCCTAGCCATGGATTGGAAGTTGCCTATATCGACAACTCCTGCAACTCCTAATTTATAAACTACAGTAACTTAAGCTTTTATCCATTATCCTTTTTATAA
>JAHXMU010024780.1:0-13552 GCA_019455685.1 Philornis downsi
TTTTTTAAAAAACATGGGTCCGTCGAATATGGGCAACCCTGTACAGCATGATCTATTTGTTTGGGGCCAAATTTCGTTGTTTTTATTTTTAAAATGGTGCCTTAATAAGTAGTGCGCCAAATTTTTTGTGTTTGCGTTAAATCCTTTTGTTTTCGTCATTTTGCGCCGCATTCGCTAATCGTTAGAAACTGCGCACATATCCTTTGCCAGGCTTTATGAACATGTAATTTTTGACATTATAGAATTTTAACAAAATTTTTATTATTGTGTGACAACTTGTAAAGTCTCATTTTTAGTTTACGCATATTAATATAATTTTTCATCATACTTTCTTTTCTGTTATCTAATGCTTGTATTTTTCCAAATTAGCTTCCGATTTATTAACATTTTCCATTACATGCAAAGTGCAGACAAGCAACCGCCACTGACTCTGCCAGCGACATCATCAGTCATCAGCTCAGGTCTATTAAATATCATTATTCTTATCTCGGTTACAACATCAACATAAATAATCGTTTACCAAACAAATTTCACTTTCTTCTGACAGCAAAAGTAAAAAAAAAAAACACCACCATCATCAGCATTTTAAACTCTTTCCACTTCCAAATATTTATCATATGTTGGTGCTTTATTTGAATATATTACAGTTGCAAGATTATTAAAGTTGCTGTTAATGCTCATACTGCGGCGATGTTGTTGATGATGTTGTTGCTGATATTTACCTTTACAAGTTGTTCCCTTAAACAAAAAAAAAGGTAACTTCCCAAATCTACACATGGCCAGAGTTCAACTCGAGACGCGCGCACTTTAAATTGTTTACTTTTTCTTTGTTTGTTCAAATTGGTGAAAAAACAAAAGCTGGGGGAGTACAACGGGCAGAGGGACCTGGCATCCATTCTCTCCAGCTGTGTTGAATTTGATCACATGTTTGTCTATACTCTTGTACTCGGTTCTTTTCGTAACAGATATGGTTGATATCAACATATTTGAGATTTTACCTATCATACATCATCGTCACTCACGTAGATTCGATAGAAATTGGAAATTACCTCAATTATTTTCCATTGAACTTTCTAATGGCAGATTTCAAGCAGCCGTTATGGCGCAGATAACAATGATACAACGCCAATAGATCGATCAATGGATGGAGTGAAGGTGGTGGCCGTTCAGCTTGTTGGTCATGCTGAGTTGCCAAAACAAAAAAGCTACAGAAACTGAAATCACAACTCTCGGTTTCAACTTTGCGCACACGCTTTTGACATGGAAGAAGAAAACGTCTAGTTAAACAAATTACCAACATAGATGATTTTGATCTGCACTCAATATAAGTGGAATTTTGTCCTTAGGTTTTAAAGCATACGAGTACATTGTACAGGGTGGGCCATATGAGTGTTGGCGATTTAATTCTTCAATTTCTCGGCAACGCGCGGCGCGGCGTGGCGGGGGATATGTTGTTCGCTGCGCCGCTTCCTGGAAATTTAGTCGCCATGGAGCCGTACACGGGAGTGCAGCGTGCATTTTGTGTCCGAGCGTATTACGAAAACAATAAATCAGTGATTACTGCACGACGTTTGTATCGGCATGAACACGGTTTACACGATTTAAGTGAAGTTCCAAGCGCCAATGTGATACGAAAATGGATCAGAATGTTCGAAACAACCGGCTCAGCAGTACCAAATTCGTTCGGTTCGTGGTCGCCCAGTTTCTGCAAGATCAGCCGACATTGTGGAGCGTGTTCGTGTTTCAGTTCAGCGAAATCCGCAACAGTCAACACGTAAGAGAAGTCAGTCTTTGGATGTCAAAACAACAACTTTACGACGAATTTTGAAACGTGATTTGCATTTGAAGGCTTATAAGATTCAGATAGTCCAAGAATTAAAACCCGATGATGCCAATAACCGACCTAACTTTGTCAATTTGATGCTAGAGCGGTTCAACAATTTCAACAACGTGATTTTAAGTGATGAGGCCAATTTTCACCTTAATGGCCATGTGAACAAGCAAAATTGTCGGTTCTGGTCCGAGACTAATCCCCGACGCTTGCATGAAAGTCCACTTCACAGCCCTAAGCTTGTCGTGTGAGCTGGGATAACGTCAACCGGTATTATTGAACCATACTTTTTTGAGGACGAAAGAGGGCATGCGATGACGGTTAGAGCGAACAATTATTGCAACATGCTAGCAGACTTTTTGGTGCCAGTTTTGCAAGAACTTCAAAGCAATACCTCGAGGATGTGGTTTCAACAGGATGGGGCCACATGTCATACGGCTAGGGTATCCATAGAGCTGCTGAAAAATGTTTTTCCTGGAAAACTCATTTCGGAAAGGGGGGATATTGAATGGCCCTCACGTAGCCCCGATCTCTCTCCATGCGATTATTTTCTATGGGGCTACCTCAAATCGGTAGTCTACGAGAATAATCCGACCAATTTAGAGCAGTTGAAGAGGAACATTATTCAGGAAAGTAACAAAATACCGAGAACAACTTTTCAACGAGTTTTCCAAAATTTGCGACTTCGGTTCCAAGAGTGTCAAGCAACCGAGAGAAGCCATTTGGACAACATTATTTTTAAGTCTTAAAAATTCCCATGCTTCTACTTTTTAAAAATACAAATATATTTTTTTTATGTTTCGTAAATTTTTTTAATTGAATATTTAAACCGCCAACACCCTTAGGGCCCACCCTGTGTAAGTTGTATATCCTAAGTAATATTTTCAAATCAATTGCTATTTTCAAACTATTATGGAATCATCCTACAAAATATGTCAATATTTTAGGTATTATGGAACAATTGGTACGCGTTTTAAATATTCTTCTTCTTCTTAAGTGGCGACTAGAAAAGACATCCTTATCTATTATATGTCGCACGTAGAAAATAATTCCAAGCGCGTCAGTCTTTTGTGCTTCTTTTCCAATTAGTCACAGCAAGCTTCGATAGTACTTCAAAAGCCTGACCCTTCCAACGCAGTTTTGGTCGTCCTCTTCTGCGCCGTCCATCGAGTACGTTGTCGAAAACTTTTTGTGCTGTAGTATTTGGGTCCATCTGCACAAACATAGCCCTACAAAAACCATCGTTATATATTGATACGCTTGACCACATCGATGTCGGTATATAGCTTATACAGCACACTGTTCATGCGACATATATATTCTCCGTTAACGAAGATGGGCCCATATGTTTTGCGCAGTATTTTCTTCTCGAAGACTCCCAGCACTGTGTCATAACCCATCCGATTGTGTCATAAACCAGGATTCTGCGACATACATCGAGCCAACGTTGGATTTTTTGTTTGCCAAAAGGGGGCGACTTGTGAAAAGACCATTTTTAAGCATTGTGGCCGGTGTCTCGCTAATAACATGTTTAAAGTAACTTTCCGAGACACTGCTTTATCAGCGTAGACGGATGACTACATGTAAACCCGACAATATTAGTTTACAGGCGACAAATCGCAGTTTTTGGATAAAAAAAAAATAATAATAACTTCTCTTATGTTTCCCTAGAGTCCACACACTGAAAATTCCTAACATATCTTGAATTTTAATAATAAAATGCAACAATGTGTAAACGTCGTTCACAATGCTAACTGTCAAAATGTCACGAATCACCAGGGGGCTGTCAAAAATTCTACATTAAAAACACAGCAAGAAAACCTCCACTTACAGCAGTCTACCAAATTTAGACTCAATAAATTAGAATGTTACAAACAGTAAATCTTATTTACAATCCATTTAAATTTGTCATTCGCAACTTACCCAATTTTTTGGTGGAAGCATTTCAAAAAATTGCCTGGAAACAGAAAAATATATTTAAGTAATTAGAGCTTTGACTGCATAAATGTATTGCAAAGAAATAAGTCGAATATAAATAAAAGTAAAACTGGTGAAAATTTGGCATAAAGGCCCCATCAATTCCTCAGCAAAAAACATTCTAACTTGCTGATTCATCAAATCGTTTAATCGCGATCGAAATCAACTCAACTAATAACTGGTCGCTAATGGTCCATACATATAAAGTGCAACAAAGCGTCGGGAAGAAGGTCAGTGCCATTGGTACGAAGTTCTACTTCACTTTTTTGATACTTCGACCCAAATAAGTTACATATATATTAAGGAATTAACTATAGTGAATTAAAATAAGGTTGGAAGAGTCGTCGAGACCGTGGGGCCGAAAACCAAAATTTTAAAAAATTTTCTTTTTTAGAATGTTACTCTTCTGGCAGTACACAGAACAAATTTCAAACTACTTTTTTTTAACAATTTCCAATTTAGCAGTTATGATCTTTAAAAATTTTGCCCAAGAGTCACATACCATCCGCCGTAAAGGTTTTCACTTCGTCCTAAACAATAATTCAATTATCGATTCTTATTGAAAATGCTTTCAAATTTAAAGTTTGTTTTTTTTTCTTGTTTAAATACTAAAATCGTATATTTTTATAAAATACTAAAAAGCACACAAAAGCAAGCTGATGGACAAAAGCAAAACGTAATTTTCAAATATTGATCCAATAAATTTGATAGATATAACAATTTGGAAGAATATGACAGATACGATATTTACGTAAGAAAATTTTGACTTTTGCAAGAAAATTCTCGAAGATATACAAAAAATGGACAGTAAATTATCCAAAATGATTCACTACAGAACTGACTAAATCAGCGGACAACGACATTAATTAGCTTCGTTCGGAGCAATAAAAATTTAACAGTGCACCTTCAATAACTAATGGCAAAACCATCCAAAAATCGGCAAATCTTTTCCCAGGAGCACAAAGCGCTCCAATCCGAATGACTTCAGATAAGGGGTTACCATTTTGGATGGGATACCATTTGGCTGGGTTACCATTTTGTCTAAAATATAATACATTAGTATTCGCCGTAAAAATGTGTTAAGAAAATATGAAATTCTTTACGACTACTTATCTTCATACGAGAAATATCTTTTGAAGACTTGTGAGGAAAATCATCTTTTTCGTATTTTTAACGTTTGAAATGTTTGAATACTGCAAATGTTTATGAGCTTTTCAATTACAGAGAAATAGATTTCCGTGGGAAGTGCAAGAAAAAGCACGTGTTTTCTGCGACACATCACTGCAATACGAGTTATCAACATTTTTTCTTTCAAAAGTAAAGTTGAAGTCGGCGATTACTTGACTAATGTTAGTTTCCAACTCTTGGGGATTATCCAGGTGGCAACCACCTGGTGTTAGGCCCACCGGATTATAAGGTGCATGCATAAGAATCTCCTAACCAAGCTCCCGGAGCTGCTTGCGAGTCACTATTGATATGTGTGGCCTGGCAATGCCCTAATGGATTTAAATTCCTATTCGTTATCTCGCGTGGCACCCAAGTCAGCCTATCTTATAATATTTTCTGTAGACCGAACAAACACTTAATTTGTGATCCATATATGGGTAAAAATTAAAAATTTTATTGTTTTTCTGGTACATATTCCAAGCTGACATTTATTTAACATTCATACATATTAAATTCTATTGTTATTAGCCGAAAATCTATCGAAATAATACAGCGTCGAACAATTGAACAATTTGAGGCAAGTAAGAATTAATATTTGAATACATATGTCGATTATCGAAGAACCCGTAAAAATGGTTAAAACTCACTACAAAAGTGGTAATTCAAACATGGGCAATTTTCGTGCATTACAGGGTGATTATGGTCGCCGTAATCGACCATAATAAGAAACTGGAAGCGTTACAGATGTAATAAGGCCTGTGCATCATCTCAATGTACACACTGCCGAAAGCATCACTTTTTTTAGTGAAAGTGCGGCGGATTATCCGAATTTCAATTCAGTGCGCTATGGCCAGCTTTTTTTGGCCAGCAACTGAAGATTATGAACTGGACTATATGTGGTTTTAACAAGACGATACCACGAGTCACATAACACAACTGATTTTGGCTTTATTGCATGAGAAGTTTCACAGAAAGCGTAATTTCACGTTTTGACGACGTCAATTGGCCACCAAGATAACGCGATTTGACGCCATTGGATTTTTTTGTGGAGCTACGTCAAAGACCGTGTTTACACGGATAATCCCCAAACGTTGAAACATTTGGAAACCAACATTCGTCAAGTTATCGCCGAAAATGTGCGAAAAAGTGGTTGAAACCAATCTCAAGAGAATTCACTGCTGCAACCAATATGGAAGCGGTCATTTAAATGACATTATATTTCGCACATATTGGCAAGGTCCAATCATTATAATGAAATAAAAATGCCATCGAAATCATAGCTTTTTGTGTGTTTTATTTAACTTTACTTTTGAAACCGAGAAATTGATAAGCCGTTACTAGGCTATGACAAGTTTTAAGAAGTTTCATAAAGATTTGCGACAGTTATCGTATCTTTCAAAGAAATCGCAGGAAAGACTGATATCGCTCATTCGACTTAAAAAGTCATGAAACGGATTTGATCGACAGACATTTCCTTATTGCTCTATCGAATGAGATATACATATAGTCATTCATACGGATGAAGGTATGAAAAGATAATTTGGTAGACATCCGGAGAAGGGCGCGTTTCTACTATTCTACACATTACTTAGAGTGCGACCGGTATTGTCACGATGATTAGTGCACGCAACTATTGTGTATACATATTATCGACATGCCGATACGGTTGAAGGTACGAAAAGATAATTTAGTAGACATCCGGAGATTGTCGCCTTTCTATTATTCCGCATATTACTTAGAGTGTGACCGGTCTTGGCACGATGATTAATTAGTGCACGTAACTATTGTGCATACATATTATCGACATCCCGACAAAATCGCCTATCATTCTTTGTGGTGTTACCATCCCGATTTACTGATAAACCCTTCACTCATATGATCGAATTATCGACAAGTTTAGAAAAACACTTTCAAACTAGTGTTCGAAATCACCATAAAAAAGTAAGTCCTTTTCAGTAAGCTTACAGAATGACCTCCTATATTCCATTCATGGGATATGCAGAAATATATTTTCTTTTTTAGAGTGCTGGTGACAGTAGCAAACTTAGCAAAATACACGTTCAAAATAACACATAAATTCCCACGACCTACGTAGGGCTTTCTACACCACATCATACTTTGCGTGGATAACCATTCATTATAACTTTCAGTTTACTGGGAAGAAAGCACATAAATGTCATACATGCACCACACGTATCCAATGAAATGAAAATGTTGCGAAGGCTTTCCTCTCATTTGGCGAAGAACTTTCAATCTCTAAGAAGTGACAAAGAAACCTCGTACTTTCTTTCTTCTTTGGCAAACTAAAAACCACAACAATGGGCTGCCTGCAAACGGTTCCTTCCTTCAAGATCAAATAGCGGCCACCACCACGTAAGCAAAAGGGAAACTATTTGGGCGATCGCACGATCACAATCACAATCACTTCATCCAGCGCCATAGGTAATGCCAACCATTGAAGAAGGGGAGAAAGGGAACAAAACAGAAAACTTTTAACCCAAATACTATTTATTACAAACAATTACAATTGCGTTTACTTCATCGCACAAAGACGAAAGAAATGGCAAACAATGAAGAATTTTTCTCCCAAGAAAGGCTAAAAGTGCATTTGTTCCTTTACTTTTTCATTGCCCTCTTCTGTGGGCCACATTGACGGAAATCCAGCTCATGAAAGATCCACATTCGGACGAACTTTCCATACCAATGTGTTTGGTGGGCAAATCTCTCATTGCTTGGATGTGGTAGGAACAGTCGTAACGCCACCGCACAGCAGCTAACGGTCGCTTGAGATCTAAATGAAATGATTTGGTAAAAGATGTAATAACCGCAATTGGTCGCTCGCTTATGGTGGTGCCTCGGTAGTAGAGTCAACAAAATTGTACCCACGCATGGTGTGCCAACGTGCCTCTGCGTGTGTTGCAATGGAAAAAGCCCTCAGAAAAACAAACATATCTGTTGCTTTAAATGCCCGCCAACATATGATGTTTTCCAACGCAATGGGTTGACGGACTGACAGGCTTACCGACTGATAGTCGGACAGACAGACGAACAAAAAGATAAGCTACTTCCATGATCGGGTCGCATGTCACTTTCTTGACTTACAGTCTACTTGCGTTGCGGTGATTTCTTTGCTGGTCGTTCTAAATTTGGGTCACTTTAGCTGGCAACCGGCAGAACTGATTTCTTGAACAAAAAAAAAAAAACCTGCAAGAATCTTATAACGAAATCTTTGCTTACAAAATTTAGCCTTTCGGGGACGTTGTTTCCTTTTGCATTAAATCTCCGACAAAAGCACTTGAACGTGCCTTACAATGCTTCAATACTTTGAACACAGTGTTCCGAAAGAGAAGATCCCTCACAAAGGAGTTTAAAAAGTTGAAGTAACCCAAAATTAAACTAAACATGATGTTAAACAATTACATTTGGATACAATAAGATTTTGTTATAAAATGTTTAGTAATATTTTTTTATTTTATTTCGGTACACTCCGTTCCAATCTATTCCCTGGCGGAAAACTCAAAAATGTGAATGTTGTACAGAACTGTTAGACAAGGGCGAATTATGAGTGCTGCAATTCTGAACGACAAATTGCCAAAAGGATCGCGTGCTATTTTAGCACTGTCAGTTATTCCCCTTTAAAAACATTCACAATAACGCAGAATCATACCCACGTTGTTCCAAGTGAACACAATTACGCTTAATGATCTAACTTTCAATGCAAATGATATATTGCAACACCATTAAAATTTGACGCAGAGAACTACAAAGAGTGTCGTCTCTGTTATGTCTTCATTTTTATGGCCAGAAATTGAAATTTTAGGTACTAAAATCGATAATCCCGTAATTACTATAAATGAAATCGTTTGTAGTTCGAACATGAATGTATGAAGATTGTGGTTGGGATGTAATGAGACCAGAGGGCCACTTTTGGTAAGCAGAGCTTGCGCCGTAGGATAAACCAAACCTAGTGTTACCGTGACCAGAAATTACAATTTTGGCCACTAAAATTGATAATCGCGTAATCACTATAAAATATATGGACCCATCATCGTTAACGGAGAGTATCAGCGTCGCATGAATAATAAGCTATATTATCTGACATCGACGTGGTCAAACGCATTAATATACAGAGTTTGCGTTGGCTGGGTCATATTGTGCGGAAAGTTTTTGACAACGAACTCGGTGGACGGCGCAGAAGAAGGCGACCGAAACACCGTTAGAAGGATCAGGCTTTTGAAATACTGTCAAAGCATGGTGTGACAAATTGGAAGAGAAGCGCTTGGAATTATTTTCTACAGGCGGCGTATAATAGATAAGGATGTCTATTCCAGTCGCCACCTAAGAAAAAACTAACACGACGAGGCAAAGGACAACTTTGCTTACCTTATCCAGCTATCTGCCATGTTCACATGTCGATTGGAAATAAAAATTTAAATTTTCATTTTTTGACATTTGGCTGACTTTAGTTCGCCCGCCATATTTCCTTTGTCTCTCCCATCGGTCTAGTTGCCATGACTGTCATTTGTAAGCCAAAATAATGCTTTTAGGCTGCAACCATTTAGTAGCAATAAATTCTCAAGGCCAAACTTTCAAAAATATTCAAAATTCTTCCGAAAATACGTAGTCATTCTTAACTTTTTTCTTCAAATTCTTTTAACAAAACTACAAATTTCTTCAAATTGCTTTAAGGATGAGACTTAACAAATAGTTCTAGTGGAAGAAATTATCATTTTTGGGCATGCACTGACCCTAAAGCGCAGTCTGAAATTGTATAATTAAATTGTATAGTATATTAACGTCAGGCGAATTTGACGATTTGTCGTCAAATATGACGATTTAAAAACGTTTTTGTCGATGAAAATTTTAGAATTGCAATTTGCTTGACAGTTTTTTTTAAGCACTTGGCAATATTTTTGTAAGACGATCGCACACCAGTACGATAAAATTGTTTGAAATAATTGCATTAGCATTCTTCTTATAGATACATCATTTTTAACACGTCATTTACCTTATCTTTTTATCATATTTTTAAAAAATATGATCTGGCAGCGATGTTATTTGTGAGGATATCATAAAAAAAATTGTGTTTTATAACTACAATATTAACTCATTTGGCAACAACGGAAAAACAGCTATTAAACGGAACGAAACTGCGTAACATGCGAAATTACTTAATTCTAGGGATTTAATTTTGAAAGAGTTAGAACATTATTTTATATTTCGACGATATTTGGGATATTTTGATTATGCTGGACGATGGATTTGACCGTGAAGCTACAAGAAATCTGACAACACTGCTCACGACAGAGTTGGTCTCAAATTGATGTTGATGTTGGGGAAAATATAGGGTTATATATTTTTCGTTCTCAAGTAAAGTTAAATAAAACACACATAAAGCTATGACTTCGATGAAACTTTTATTTCATTATAATGCTCGAACCTTGCAATTATGTACGAAATACAATCATTTAATTTGCCGCCTTTGAATTGGTTACAGCAGTGGATCTTTTTAAGGATCCTAATGCGCACCAAATAGTCACTTTTTTCGGATGCAGTGGCTTTTCCACAATCATTTCTGGGTTCTCCATATGCAACGTAACCGTGACGTAACCGTCGAGTGAGAAATGAGTTTCATCGCTGAAGAAAATTTTGTTCGATTGGAAGCCCACGTTTTAATTACCACTTTTGTAGTAAGTTTTAACTATTTTTAAGCTTTCTTCGGTTGTTAAACAATTTATATATGTAAATGGCAAGCTTTTAACTAAATAACACTTCAGATGACAAGTATTTAACAGTTGACATCTTCGCAGACCGGAGGTTTTGACTAAATGGATAACCGTATATTTGTTCCATATAAAGCAGCATTGCATGAGCTTGATAATCTTTTTATTAATACAGTCTAACCTCGATATAACGAATCTCAAGGGGATTAGAAAAAAAACGTTATATCGAATAATTCGTTACAATGAGGTTCGTTATATCGAGGTGAAGTTGCACTTATATTCGTTATAACGAGGTAATAGAGCCGTTACTCTAATGCATGCTGCTTGGCGACTACCAATGTTGATTTTCTGGAGACGTAGTCGTTGCAAACACAATAATTTTGTGTGTATCTGTTTCATATTTGGATTAATTGATGGAAAACGTTATGTAAAGGTTGCAGGTCGCCAAAATTCGTTAAATAGAGGTGAATAATTTTTTCTTTCGATAGCTTGCAATGAATGAAAAAACGTTATAACGAGGTTTTTGGGAAATGTATTCGTAATAGAGAGGTTTATTTTGTATTAGATTTTACGGAGCGTTGTAGGGGATTTAAAAAAAATCGTTAAATCGAGGAAAACGTTATATTGAGGGTCGTTATATCGAGGTTAGACTGTATACACTTCTTTATTTCACATAACAGATAAAAAACTACACTTGTTTTAAAATATACCCACAGACAATTTTGAAAGATTTTTTTTTATTGGCTGATGCTTTTTATTAAAACTTGAGCTATATTTTCAACTCGAAATGAATTGTCAAAATCAATAACGCACATTTGGTGGATTTCCAACCACTGTATTTTATTTCACAAAAATCCCAGCAATTGTTAAAATGCGATAATCGCTGTCATACCAAATATTTTTCGTTTCGTTTTTATTTCGAGGCGATCTTTTATATTCACTTTTGATGTTTTTAGCATTTCTTTACCTCGCAGGCATTTAGGATTTAGGATTGCATCTAACTACTCTTTCTAATACCAAATACGAAATACCATTTCTTCATACTTTCGACGGACGATGGATGAATGTCTTGAGATCACATCAACCAAGTATTTATGAGTTGATTTACGCCTATCCTCTCAGCCCCTCGTGCTGTCCAATGTGCTGGATATAGAATTGCCGAAATACAAAGCATAGAAGTGGTACAGGTAGTAGCATGTATTTTTACATTTCTGTGAGCTCTTTTGAATTGGAAAGAAAAAAGCGCGGCGGAGCAAATACACAAAATACCTATTAAAAGATCCGACTACCTCCCAAACAATCACTCACTCAGCCAGCCAGCCAACGACTTCGCTTTGCAGTTTTAATCCTATTAAAAAAAAAGTGGACATGGGTTGAGTTGATTTCAGTTTGGCGCTTTCACAAAACTAACATAAATGTTTACGAGTATTTGGTGGAAAAGAATTGTGTTTATTAAGAAGCGGAAGAAAAAAAATCTCGCAGCCAAATAGTAGAAAAGACTTGGCACGAAATTTGCAAAAAAAAAAAGGAGATTTAAATGAAGCTCAAATGAATCGATGTCTATGTAGTCAATCAAAAGGTACTAAATAAGGGGAGACGATAATAAAAAATATGTCTACGATATACCTAGTCCTGCCATATGTTCTGTTACAAATATAAAACGTGAAAAAAAAAAAAACAATATTCATATTGTATTCAAAATTATTTCATTTATTAGAAGACAATATTGGTTATTAAAAAAAAATGTATTTACTCGAAATGGCCGCCTTTTGCTTTAACACAAGCTTTCAAACAGTGTGGCCATTGGGCTATAGCCGCACGTACGATTTCCATGGAGATCGAGGACGCTGCTCTGGTTAATGCTGTTTTAAGGCTTCCCAAATTTCTGTGGGGAGTCTTGCAAGCCATATTCTCCAATTCTGACCACAAAGCATAATCCAGTGGATTGAGATCTGGACTCCCTGATGGTCACTCTTCTGCTGCTATAAAGCCAGGAATATTGACTCTGAGCCACTCTTGCGTGGTTTTAGCTTTGTGCGCAGGAGCAGAGTCCTGTTGGAAGATCCATCTACGTCCATTGAAAAGGGTATTGGTCAAACCCTTCACAACACCCTCTAACACATCTTTTTGGTAAACCTTTGCACCAGTTTTTACGCCCTTTTCACAGAAATGGAGGGATGTGACATCATTGTGGGAGACCTCCCACCAAACCATTACGGAAGAGGGATGATGGCCACGTTGAACCCTTGGAACAACTTTTTTCGCTTCCTTAGATGAAGTAGCATAAATCTTGTCATTTTGTTTGTTGAAAACTTCTTCCACGGTAAAATTTTTCTCATCCGTAAACAGAATGTTTTCATGGCCATTGTCCGCGTGCCACTGCAAAAGTCGCTTGCATCTTTTCAGCCTAATTTTTTTTAGCTGAGCAGTTAGAAGATGCCCCATGGACCGACGATAGGCTTTCATATGCAGATCATCCCGAATCAGCCTAGACATGGATCTGGTTGATATATCCAATTCCTTGGACATGATTTTCTGCTTTCTAAGGGGATTTCTCCGAATTCTTTTACGCACTGCCTTTACTATCGCACTCGTACGGACAACGCGCGGGCGACCACTTTTTGGCCTGTCTTCTACTCCAGACAATTCGCCGAAGCGAGCAATAGCACGATAAACGAACATTCTTGATATTCCGAGTGGTTTTAGCAGCTCGAAAATTTGGCCAGCACTCTTTCCGCACTTATGCAACGCTATTACGCCGACTCGATTCTCTTTAACGCCCCACTCCATGTTAATAGATTGCAAACTGAAACCAAACTGACTAGTATTCTTCACTAATCAGTGCATGTGTTCT
>JAHXMU010024784.1:5101-29238 GCA_019455685.1 Philornis downsi
GGAGCGTTATCGCGACATGATGACCAATTTTGTGATGCCAATTATTCGTCGAAAGCGTATGAGGCAGTTCTGGTTTCAACAAGACGGCGCTCCACCGCACACAACTCGCATAACAATCGATTTTCTGAAGAATTTGTTTCCGGGCCGTTTGATGTCGAAAAGTGGTGATTTGGACTGGCCACCACGTTCGCCCGATTTGACGCCCGCTGACTTCTTCTTGTGGGGACATTTGAAGTCAAAGGTTTACGTTAACAAGCCAAGGACCGTAGAAGAGCTCAAGGACAACATTCGTGAAGAAATAGCCGCTATTCCGGCCGAAATGTTGGCGAAAACGATGGAAAATGCTGCAAAAAGGGCACAATACGCCATCAACGCCATAGGCGGCCATTTGAGAGATATCATATTCAAAAATTGATGTAAACAAATCTATTTGGAACAAATTAAATGAATAAGATTGCCAACCGCCAAATTTTTATTTTTTTCTTTGATTTTTTTTAAAAAACATGGGTCCGTCGAATATGGGCAACCCTGTATTTGTTATCGATGCCACAACGGGGAACTGGGTAATACTTTGCCAAAAAACGACAATTTTCACATAGTGAAATGAGGTGGAAATTGTCCAGCATTACATCCACCAGCTAGGATATTAATTTTAAGAAGAAAAGAAGATCTATTCCAGATCTATTTTCTTTATGAAACCAGTATATGATAAGGGGTAATTTTTGGAAAGCTGGGGGAGCGGTATTAATCTATGTCATAACATAGATGCCTCAGTTAGGTTTATGTGCTGAAGTTATCCGTTTCCGGTAGGTCCGATTTCAGAGCTGCACAATTCTTTACCAAAAGAGTTAATTCCATTTTTCATTCAGAGCTGGACAGTCTTTGACAATTTGCATATAATATAAATCTAGACAGAATGAGTAACCACAACCGTGTGATAAATGGCCCAGGAATACATCCTGTTTTCCTCGAACCGATTTCAGAGCTGGATAATCTATATACACATATACATACATACATATATAGATACACAACATTTTTATAACATTAGTATAGTAAAATTGTATAATGCATTTGTTATTGAATTATGGAGAAAATATGTTGCAATATTGTAATTTAATCAAATCGGCCTTAAGGCTCAAAATTACAATCCTGAATAAATAAATTAAATTAAATATATAATCTATATATAACATATATAATCTCTCATTGTCTTTGATTTATTAATTGTTACAGGATTGCAAATCACGTGAAATTTTGTATTCGACCCACAGTTGAACCACAGTTGCGATTATTGACCTGATTTTTAATTCCTCTCGAACCGTACTTTTGACTTACCTCAACGTTTTGCGTTAAAATATGTATTAAATTGGAACCTTAAGAGTAATCAGCAGCCGGGATTAAACCATTTGGAACGCATAGCTTTTATGACCCAGAATACGAATTTGGTATCTAAATTTTTTCAGCACTCCACATTTTTAAGAAAACTTGTTGCCATTTTGAAGGTAATTTCATTATGACTCTCATAGATATTGCAAAAAAAACTGGGACAGACGATTTTAACAAGCTTGTCTTGAGCTAAATCTGTTCACTATAAACAAAGCCTTCACGCTAAATGAAGCTTTCAATATCATTCAAAAACAATGGATTTATTTTTACTACAAGTTATAGAATCACTGTTACATTAAATTTATAGCAAAAACCCTCCTATGTAAACTGAAATTCATTCTTGGGAATTGTCGGAGTGGTTAATCCCCCTGAAAAACGCTACACGTGTGTTCAACAAATAAGGTGAATATTCAAATTTCGCGAGCTACGTACATTCGACTTTCGATTATTATTTATTTTTTTTTTTTTTTTTGATGGAGGCATAAATAAGACAAGTGTTTTGCGCATTCGGCGATTTTCTGCTACGCAAAAAAATGGATCAAAAAAGTTGCATCAAATTTTGTGAAAAAAATGGAATTAAGTGCTGGCAGTGGCACACGGTGAGAGTACTCTGAGTCAAAAAAAAAAAATGTTTACAAGTAGTGCAAGAGAAGTTGCTGAGGATGTTGGCATATCGCATAGTGGGATTGCTTCATACATTTTTGTGCAATAAATATAAGGAGTTGTCGTAGAGTCTTGAAATTCGGCATAGAGCGTTTTATGACGTAGAGTACCAAAAATATAAAGTTTCATGCAAATCGACCACGCCCATCGGCCACCGCCCATACAACTAAAAATGAAATTTTCGTATACATTTTTTTCTGTTAGGTAGAAATTCTTGTAACTTGGCATGGATCATCTATACTACGAAAACAAAATTTTTGGAAAGTTCCATCTAAATCGGCCACGCCCACCGCCCACCGCCCATGCAACTCAAAATGAAATTTTCGTATAAATTTTATTCTGTTAGGTAGAAATTTTTGTAACTTGGCATGGATCTGCATCTGTACTACGGAAACAAAAATTTTGGAAAGTTTCATCCAAATCGGCCACGCCCATCGCCTATATTATGCACCATATACGTGTTTTGTCTTTATTTCTTTACTTAATTTGTAGCGTAATTTTTTGTGACTTTTTTCATAAAATTATAACTTTGTTCAGCAGTATAAAATATTATAAGGATTTTTTTCTATAAATCGCAATAATATACTCCCTTCCTTCATTTTATTGCAGTCAGAGCATAGAGGTCGCCGGAGCTAACCTTTTTTTCATCCAAGGAAAACTTAGAACACTGAAATTTCTAGGGCTTTTTTTTAATTTAAATAGTTTCGAAACTATTTATGCTATCCAGTTGTCTTTTTTTCTTAAAGAATCACAAAATACCATATTTTTAGAACATCATGACATAAAATAGTTAAACGAACAACAAATATGCATATACAGGCCCTCAAGTTGCATTAAAATCTTAGTCGTTTTGCGCTTTACTTCTCCCAAGCATTTTTAAGTAATTATTTTGCGATAAAAAATTATTTTTTTCAAAAAAGCAATGATGAATTTCTCTTAACTAAACAATTCCGTACAAAATTGCATCATTACATTTTTAATATTTTACAGTCGAAAAATAGACTTTTTGCATTTAGAATCTCACTGTGTATCGGTTGGCTCATGCCATACAATCTTTTCGAAAATTTTGGGCATAAAGCGTGTGACAGCGAAATTTGTTCCAAAATTGCTGAATTTTGACCAAAAACAACGTCGCATAAGCATTGCTCGGGAATTGCTGAATGACGTCAACGATGATCCAAATTTACTTAAAAGGGTCATAACTGGTGACGAATCATGGCTACGAGTATATGGTTATGACATCGAAACCCCAGCCCAATCGTCCCAATGAAGAGCCCAGGAGAGCCAGGACCAAAAAAAAGCACGTCAAGTTCGATCAAATGTCAAGGTTTTGCTCACTGTTTTCTTCGATTACCGTAGCGTAGCGCATCAGGAGTTCTTACCACATGGTCGTACGATAAATAAGGAGTATTACCTTGAAGTTATGCGCCGTTTGCGTGAAGCAATACGAAAAAAACGACCGGAATTGTGGAATAAAGTTCATGGCTTTTGCATCATGATAATGCACCTGCTCACTCATCTTTGCTTGCGGGAGATTATTTGGCCAAAAACAACACGGTTATCATGCCTCAGCCCCCATATTCACCAGATTTGGCCCCCTGCGACTTTTTCCTGTTCCCAAGAGCGAAGAGACCCATGAAAGGACGGCATTTTGCGACGATTGAGGAGGTAAAAACCGTATCGCTGAGAGAGCTCAAGGATATGCCAAAAAGTTCATATTATAACTGCTTTGAGGATTGGAAAAAACGCTGGCACAAGTGTATTATATCTGAGGGTGACTACTTTGAAGGGGATAAAATAGAAATTGATGACTAAATAAATATTTTTTGAGAAAAATTAAAATTCACCTTATATTTAGAACACATCTCGTATGTGCTTCCAATGCAAACACCCAGCAAAATCAATTGTACCTTTTTGGTTAAGGCTGTGTAATTGAGTTCCGATCAAAAAAGACAACGGCATCGAACTGAAGTTGTCAAATTCGCGTTGAATCCAACAGGACCGTAAGCTTTGTTATATATTCAACAGATTTCGGTTAACATTGTTAATTGTTCGCTGCTTCTGTTTCGAAAGCTTGAACAGGCAACTGTTAAAATTGTTAGTAAGTATCGAAACTTTCCTTAGATTTACACCAGTTGTGAAACGCCAATGTTATATTAGTACTGCCTACACAAATGTCTAACAGTGGCAACAGCCTCATGTTATTGTGAACAGTTTGCCGAGCAACTACCAATGTCCTTACATCGCGGGGAGCGCAAAACCATTCCCAGTGGCTATGATAGATGGACGTATAAAAAGGAAAACTCAACAGATTCTGATTCAGTTTGTAAATGGCATTTAAAGCGGTCGGTTCAAGATTGTGAATAAAATAACAAAGATAGTGATATTCTGAAAACCGCAATTTCCTGTTAGAGACTTTGAACGTACTTTAACAAAAAGTGGATGCACTCAGAGCATAGCTAACATCATCAAGTCACACACTTTACAATGATTATGTGAATGTTTACACTCTTATGAATATCCTGACAACTTGGAGCATATTTCGTTCGGTTTGTGCTGCACAAAATCCACTTCAATATACAATATTTGCCCTATAAATGCGTGAAACTCAACAGGTTCAGGTTCAGTTTATTGTGAGCATTTAAAGAAGTTATTTCGAACATGTGAAAAAAAAAATAATTTCAAATAGAAGGCGAAATTCAAATCAAATTATGTTGTTCATTTGATACTGTTAGATATTAAATTCAAGAGTTTCAAAACTCACAGTGAAAACATTTATGGAATTTAAATGAGTGAATAAATTGGATTGACGTGTTCCAAAGCAAAATAGAAGTAATTCATTTGTTTGTTTTTTTTTTTATCAAACTGTAATTAATCGTTAAAATAAAACTAATTTCTTAAAATAGATATGCCTGCATGTACGAGTATGTGAGTGTTCATATATAGGAAATGTTTGTCAACGATTTGAAATCGAAACTGAATGATGAGAAAAGAATAAACATTATTTATTTGTTAAGCCTACAGATAGATGATAATTCGAAGTCAACAAGTTAACTTAGTAAAAGGAACATGTGCAGATTAAACTTAGTCCAGCGGCCGATTGTCGATGAAGCAGATAAATATGTGATACAATGGAAATACGTATTAGTGAAGTTTTATTTGTCGCCACTAGCTTAATTTTGTATGGGAAATTAAGCGACCAGCTATGCAAGCAGTTAACGTTTTTGTTTAAAGACTGGTATTATACGGACTTTTTACGATACAAAAAAGTGGTCCTGGAATTGAAAGCCAGCAGTGTCAGGAACATTTTTTCACACTGAGTTTTTTCTAAAGAGCTGATATAAACAATTGATTTCACTTTCCATTTCTAACAATTTTTTAAACTTGTTAACGTTTTATTTTAATAAGTTCAAATAAACAAACTATCGAATATATTATGACGTAAGAACATTTGTTCTGCCCATTTCAGTGTTGAAAAGCATTACAAAAACGTTTGTAATATCGTTTATTTTTTTTAGGAGAAAACAGTTTCTCGTGGAATTTTTTTTTTTTTTTTTTTTTTTTTTTGTTAAAAGCACATACTTAGTATCCAGCTTAAAACAATGTTTAAAAAATGGTTGTATTCGAAATCTTTCAGCACGAGAAAACATGATAATATCCGCTGAAAATATTTAGTGTTAGATTTCACGAGCATTTTTGTTTTTTTACATGGGTTTCACCGTGAAAAGTCAACATAGTACCAGCCTTTACGGCATAAATTGTTATTGTTACCACATTTACACCTGGCAATTCACGGGGAAGATTGCCATGGTTTATGACAAAATTAAATTAAAGCAGTTAGCAGTTTTCTTCGATAAAATGGCAGCGCAGTACCAGCCTTAAAATTTGCTACTACATCCATTTCACGAGGAAAAAATCTCTAATATATTGTCTCTTCATGAAAAGAGTAGTGCTGGCAGACTGTGTTTTTTTATCTTTTGTTGTTCCTTTCCTACACTGACATCGGAAGAACGCATGTTTTTACGTCATCATATGTTTGATAACGTATAACGTAACATATGTAAAATTGTGTTTTTTGTGTTAAAATTGTGTTATTGATGCAAAACATGTAAAAAAAAGTTAATAACGTCTTATGAAATGACAAATGCAACGTTGTTTGTAAATCTACAAATTAGTTTTAGACAAAGTTCTTCACAAAAAAAATAGTAACATCTGGTAAAAAATAGTACAAATATTAGCTGTTTAAGACTGACAAGTTAAGACTGGTATTGAAATCAAACAATCCTTCTTCCCATATGAACTTCATACAACAAACAATTCGTTTGCAAAAAAGTTGTATGAAAAGGGCAAAAAGAAGAGGAAATAGAGAAAAGTGCTGGGAACGCAATAATTTATAATATAAATTTCATCGACGATAATATATATATATAATAACTTTCCTTTTACCTTAAGCTATGTTCTTCTCATAAAAACAAAATTCCACGTGCTATTACTTGCTCGTGAAAAAATTTAGCGGCATTGCCAGCTTTTGTTGTAGTGATCTCCAACACTGAAATCGAAGCAGTTGATGATTTTACGTCATAATATGTTCGGTAACATATTGGTAGAATTGTTAAGTTGTGTCTTCCTTTACTGCTATTTCATTTCAAATTTACAAATGCATTATCGAACATATTGCTATATATAAAAGTGTACATTATTTCGACTTCAGTATTGGACGTCAATAAAAAAAGAAGTTGGCGTTGCCATTTAAAAAATTTTCATCGTGATAAAACACAGAATGGTCTGGTGGAAAATTTAGCTTCAAATTTCGCAGCCATTTCTTATATGGAGTTTCACCGTGCAAAGTCAGCATAGTGCCAACCCTTACGGACTAAGTTGTTATTCTTTATGGATTAGTTTTAAATTCCAATTAAAGTTATAATTCCGTATGTTAAGACGAAAAACATACAAAATGAACAATTATAATAAGTGAAGTAGACTGTCAATGTAAATCACATTTTTCTGCTTTTAAGATACATAACATTTGTATAACATTAGTGTCGTAAAGTTTTATAATGTATTTGTTATCGAATTATGGAGAAGATACTTTGTAATATTGTAATTTAATCAAATCGGCCTTAAGGTTTAAAATTGCAATCCTGAATAAAAATAAATTAAATTTACTGATGCTCATCGAGAAGATTGCAATGGGGGGGTGAAAAAATTAAATCAAAGCAGTTAAAAGTTTTTTTTGGGGATGAAAAAATGAAATCAAAGCAGTTAAAAGTTTTCTTTGGTAACTGGTAGCCTAATGACAATTCGCCAATATTATCAATATTTTACCTTGATTATTCATCATGTTATTCACAGTGATTCAATTAATAGATAAAACAATTTACGTCGTCCAACTCTTATTTCAAAGTAAAACATTAATTTCTATTTCGAAGATGATGGTATTTGATGAACGTCATAATATTGGTAAACAAAAGAAATAACAACTTAAGGGAAGTTTGTGTAAAATCGAATTTATTCAATATTATTATTGCTCTAATTTATAAGGATAGTTACGGCCAATCTTCGGTCCAAAATTCAATATACTTCACAAAGTACATTTATTTTTAAAAACAATAAATTTTGACAAATTACATAATGCCTTCATATATTGGTACATGTAAGAACATAATTTTTGTTATTATTGCTCATGTTCTTCAGACACCTGTTATCGTCTAAGTCAAATTTCTGCATATTTCGGAAATTATAACAAACACCCGTAATAGCGATTGTTTTTAAAAAGAATTTAATACCTCACAACAATAAATTCCAAGTTAAGTCGTTCTTTCTTATAAGCAAATATACGAGTATAGTGATTGTAGCCAATACCAGATGTATACCTTAAAATGGCGTTACAATGATCCGAGCAATATCATCTTATGATCGTTGCATAACTACATCTGTGGTCACAAGAAAAAACGACTTAATTGGAGTTAATATAACGATTAATTTGTTTTTTTATTATTATCACACTTATTTTGACACTTCCATTTCCCATTTCAAAATTTCATGTAGTTCAATTTTTCCAAACAGACACTTTTAAAAAATTATGTATTATCTCTAAATATTGATATAGAATTAGAGCAAGTTTTTTATTGGTATTATTAATAGCACTAAGACACATTTTGAGTCTACTCCTAGTTTTGAAATTCCTTATATTTCTAAGGTTTAACCGATAACCCATAATAGTGATTTTTAGAAAAAAAATCTAAATATCACAAAGCGTTTAATCCCGAGTTATTCGTTTTTCCCTTCCAATTGATTTATCATACCCATGACCACATATAATCAAATTATGATATTTATTTTATAAAGAAAACTGTACAATAAATAGATTACAGCAATTGGAGAAAATCCTATTTTATTGAATATTTTTGATACCAATAAAGATTTTACGAATTTTTAGGCCCAAAATCTCTTTTTAAAATGGAGTTGACTGATCCCTTCGAAAGGCCAACACCATCAGCAAGGTCGCTAATTGTTAATCGACGGGTTTTGGAAACTAAATCTCAGATGAAGTTGATGGTCGTGCGGAGCGCTCTTCATCTTCAATTTTATATATAAAACAAATTATAACAAATTTCTTCCCAACAAAGTCTGTTCAATCAATGCAATTTCTTTGCTCAACAGAAACGTAAATTATGAAAATCGCTATTTGCGTTGTACAAAAAAACAATATTGACACTTCTGAAGGTGGTTTCAAAACTAGCCAGTAGTTTAAATAAAATAATTTTGGTGAAAAGTGGTAACCGTATGTTTTAAGTTTCAAGGGGCTAGTTGTTTTGTATTTTTGTTTGAGTCATCGAAACTAAACGATGTCAGTGAACTTGTAAACATGGAAAACATTTGTCACCGTTCTGTAATTCAATATTTCCATTTAAAAGGTCTCAGTCCAACCAATATTAAAGCCGCGCTAGATTCTACTCTGGAGTCTGATCCTCCTCTTACAACTATAAAATATTTGGTAGTAATTTAAACGATGCCGTACAGCTGCCAAGACGAACACGGTAGTGGCCGACCAATTAAAGTGTCCGCGCAAAATGGTATCGGATAATCGTTCGCTGAAGATGCGGGAGCTAACTAAAATGATAGGCATTTCAAAAAGTGCTATACATCGTATATTGACAGAAGATTTAAAGATGAGAAAGCTGTGCGCAAGATGGGTGCCGCGCTTGCCTTTAATAGAGCAAACACAGCGTCGTGAAGATGTCGTCAAGTATTTGGCGAAGTTTCACTGCAATAAAGCCGAATTTTTCCATCGATTTATAACCATAGATAAGACATGGGTCCACCATTTTACATCTGAGGCAAAGAAACAACCAAAGCTGTGGACTGGAATGGGAGAATTGTGTCCAAAGCAGACGAAGACGGTTCCATCGGCAGGCAAGGTCACGGCGCCTGCTTTTTAAGATGCGCAAGGGATTATTGATTATCTTCAGAAAGGAAAACGCTTCAACGACGATTATTATGCTAAGCTATTGTAGCATTTAGGTGATGAAATTATAGAAAAAGTCCGCATTTGGCGAAAAAGAAAGTGTTGTTTCATCAAGACAATGCTTCAGTTCACACATCCACTATTGCGATGGCTAAAATTAATGAATTAAAATTTGAACTGCTTCATCACACACCTTATTCGCCAGATTTAGCTCCCTCAGACTATTTTCTATTTCCAAACTTGAAAAAATGGCTCGATGGTAAGATTTGCCAACAATGAAAAGGTGGTGTCTGCGGTTGAAAACTACTTTAAGAAGTTTGACGGTTCTTACTGTAAACAGAGTATAGAAGCTATTAAATATCGCTGGAAAAAATATATCGAGCTAAAAGGAGATTATGTGGAAAAATGAAAACACTATTTTTCCAACTTTCTTGTGTCTTCTTTATTTGGTCTATTAACTTCCAGATTTTTGATATACCCGCGTAAATTGAACTGAAAACACTTATGAAAAAATCAATAGGATTATTTATGTCGGCTGCTCGACCAAGTTTGCGAAAAAACAACGTCGCCTTTTCCCTTCACTTTACCCTGACTATGAATCAAATCAATTTATATATAAATTTTCATTCGAAGTGCTTCGAACATTCAAGTGATTACCAGAAGATGAAACAAAATCCAAAGGCAAATGCGTCGCATTAGCCGACATGTTCCAATAAGCTATACAAATTGGAATAATATTAACGATTTCGTGGTTATAGTCGGTTCGTCGTTACAACTGACGCCGCTCTAAATAATTTCAATCGTAGTTATCATGTACATTCGGTGCAGGACTGCCATAAACTCCTTTACTATCCAGAGAACGAATATACTTTTTCTAACGCAACAAACTATATTTCAGCAGCAGCTTTTAGTCTTTTTTCCAAATTATTCTCTTGCAAATCTTTCGTCCAAATGGCTGTCAAAATGGAAAAAGTTATCAGCATCTGAATAATAAAATAACAATTATTATATTACACACCAATTGGCTAATTGTCAGGATATACAATGTTTATTGCCCTACTAAGTCAGAGACATACATAATAGTGATGCACCTCAATGTGGCGCGTTAGTCCATCTATCACCATTTAGATATCTAACAATCGTTTTGTAATGGACGAGAATATACGGCCTTTGCCACCGACAATGATAATATTGTAGGCTATTAGAGAACAAGGAATCTGAGTCTCTGAAATTCTCGAAGTATTAAAAAAATCATGTAAAGGGAATAAAATGGAAATGTATCGTAAAATTGAGAAGTAGAAACGCCAATATTTTTAAAATTTTTAGAATATTTCTCCAGGTATGAAGGCCTAATAAGATTTTCTTATTTAAGTAATAAGTTTTTCTTATTTTATATGTAATACAATGTATGAGAAAACTAAATACACTATTTCTCCAATAGATGGCTTTAGTAATCTGTATCTCGCATTATATTAGTATGCTAAGATTTCGTACTCAAAAAAATATTCAGACAATTTTGTAATTGCTTGACTCAGTATTGTTTGAGCGCGTGTCAAAAATGAACATCTGCAACGAGAAAATACCTCATATTTTAAAATTTTTCTTCGAAAATGGAAATGTGGATAATGTTTATAATCTTCATACTGATTCCGTTCGGGTAATTTTTATGTCAAAGATGCACCACGCTTTGTAAAGCCAACTGTCAAAAATATCAATGCAATAATAGAAGTCGTAAAGTCTAATCGTCACGTAAACACTGTTTTGATCGCCTGTTAGTTAAACATTGCACTAAAATCAATTTGAAACTGCTTGAATAAGGCTGGATACAACAATAAGCTCGATGTATGGATGTTACACGAGTTAACGCAAAAGCACTTCATTAGCCAAATTTCTATCAGCAAATTGCTGCTGAATTGCAACAAAACCAATCCATTTCTAAAACAGACAATGAATTAAACGCAGACCACTTATCACAACATCAAGCGAAAGCAGTGGTGATCGAATCGCGGTTAGAGAGCGCAAATGGTGACCAAGCCTGAGATTCATCTACTATGAGCTGCTCATCTACGATCGACGATTTGGAGCTGTACTGTCAACAGTTAGACCGTCTGAAGGAAGCAATCGCCCAGAAGCAGTCAGCTTTGGTCAATAGGAGGGGAATTGTGCCTTCCATTATGACAACGCCAGGCCACACAAATCGACAGTGACTTGCCAGTAACTCCGGAAGCTTGGTTGATGTTCTTGTGCATCCATCTTATAGTCCGGACTTGGCACCAAGTGATTATAATCTGTTCCTGTTTATATCGAATGATTTTGCTGGTGAAAAATTCGCCTTAAGAGAAGCTTGTTAAAATTAAGTGCCCTAATTTTTTGCAAATAGTGACGAGAGTTTCCATCAAAGGGGCATAATTGAGTTACCTTCAAAGTGGCGACAAATTATCGAACAAAAATGTGCCAGTTTGACCTAGATCGGATCATTCTAACTATGCTAAACAAAGCCTTCAAAGTCCTACAAAAATTATGGATTTCATTCTCCTACACTTTTTATATTTATTATAATTTATACAGTTAACTAACAGATGATTCAACATTTTACATATCACTTTACAAAGAAATCGATTTGTGTCAAAAAAAGTCCATCTTTTTCCCGGAAAGTGGTGTCTTTCACCCACTTTAAGAAATTAATGGTGGTATTTTAAAAACGCCTCTTTTTTGTTTAGAAAATTACTGAAAAGCTTTCTCATATAAATCATTGCAACATAAATTCTATTTTCTGAAATTCAAATGAGTTTTTTTTAATATTTAACATAATTAATTAACATAATTTTTATATCTACTAATAAAAAAATACAAAAAAATTTTAAAATCTTTATATATATAATTCCACTGTACGGGCGTTGTCAGTGAACTCCTCCTAAACGGCTGGACCGCTTTGCATAAATTTTTGTATATGCGTCTGGGTGGTGCCCGGGATGGTTCAGATTTACAATTCGGTCCAATTGGACAAAAGGGCGTGGTACCTTCCATACAAACAAAAAATTAAAAATGAATTATTTCTGCTCCTGCTTACGGTATTTGAACAAAATTTGGTGCGTAGGTTTGGTGTACATATCTTAAGAGCTACTGCAAATATGGGCGGGATTGGACAATGGGGCGTGGTACCTCCCATACAAACCATAAATTAAATATCCAATATTTCTGCTCCTGTTTACGGTATTTGAACAAAATTTGGTACATCGGTTTGGTGTACATATCTTAAGTGCTGCTGCAAATATGGGCGGGATTGGACAATGGGGAGTGGTACCTCCTATACAAACCACAAATTAAAAAGCAATTATTTCTGCTCCTGCTAACGGTATTTAACAGAATTTTGTTTAACATTGAAACATTTCCAATAAAAATGAAATTTGAAGGCAAAGCAACGTTTGCCGGTTCGGCTAGTATACTATATATTTGTATATGTAGAATAATATATATATTAATATGTTTTAACAAGTTGCGCCCCAGCGTCTGAAATAGACATTATAGAGGCAAATTGGCAACAGAATTCAATATCTTTTACAATTTGATACGGAACAATTTTAAATTAAAAATTTTTTAAATTATTTCAAATTTTGTATACAAACAAAAAAGCTTAAATGAGAATTTCTTCAACATGGAGAATGTTGTTAAGTGATTTTTCAGAAAATTTTTTAATGTTGAAATATTATTAGCGATTTTTAAATTTTGAGGTAAATTATTATACGCATTGCTGCCCGAATAATCAATTCTCTGCTTGGTAGTTTCAAGTCTACACTGCTACTTTCAAGTTACTACTATTTCTGGTACTAAACACTTGTTGCTTGATAGCAAAACGTATAGTGTGATGTCCCATATTGTGTTAACATTTGAATATATACTCGTACATAAGGAGTTTCATTTGATGAATACCATGCACAGGTAAATTGCTGGGGAATATGTTTCTATATAGCGAAAGTGTTGAATATATTAAAGGCAGACTTGCCACAGCTTTCAAGGCTTTGTTTTGAATTCTTTATAAAGATTTCAGTTCTACAGTTTTTGTTTGTACCCAAACAACCAAACCAAAAACAACCCTATAATTCAAAATACTTTGTATTTAAGTTTCGTATATCAAAAGCTTCTGTGTTCTATTAAACTTATTTTTGAATTTATACAAAATACCCACTACTTGAGCTGATTTGTTTTTTAAATGTTTAGTGTGTTTATCCCAGCACAGATTACCTAGTCCTGCCATATGTTCTGTTACACAATTTCCAGCGCTTATCGTTCAAAACTTCTTGCAGGAATAGAACCGTTAACTTTTTTTTTCAGAACACATGCACTGATTAGTGAAGAATACTAGTCAGTTTGGTTTCAGTTTGCAATCTATTAACATGGAGTGGGGCGTTAAAGAGAATCGAGTCGGCTTAATAGCGTTGCATAAGTGCGGAAAATGTGCTGGCCAAATTTTCGAGTTGCTAAAACCACTCGGAATATCAAGAATGTTCGTTTATCGTGCTATTGCTCGCTTCGGCGAATTGTCTGGAGTAGAAGACAGGCCAAAATGTGGTCGCCCGCGCGTTGCCCGTACGAGTGCGGTAGTAAAGGCAGTGCGTGAAAGAATTCGGAGAAATCCCCTTAGGAAGCAGAAAATCATGTCCAAGCAATTGGATATATCAACCAGATCCATGTTTAGGCTGATTCGGGATGATCTGCATATGAAAGCCTATCGTCGGTCCACGGGGCATCTTCTACCTCCTCAGCTAAAAAAAATTAGGCTGGAAAGATGCAAGCGACTTTTGCAGTGCACGCGGACAATGGCCATGAAAACATTCTGTTTACGGATGAGAACATTTTTACCGTCGAAGAAGTTTTCAACAAACAAAATGACAAGATTTATGCCACTTCGTCTAAGGAAGCGAAAAAAGTTGTTCCAAGGGTTCAACGTGGCCATCATCCCTCTTCCGTAATGGTTTGGTGGGGGGGTCTCCCACCTTGGTGTCACATCCCCCCATTTCTGTGAAAAGGGCGTAAAAACTGGTGCAACAGGACTCTGCTCCTGCGCACAAAGCTAAAACCACGCAGGAGTGGCTCAGAGTCAATATTCCTGGCTTTATAGCAGCAGAAGATTGGCCATCAGGGAGTCCAGATCTCAATCCACTGGATTATGCTTTGTGGTCAGAATTGGAGAATATGGCTTACAAGACTCTCCACAGAAATTTGGGAAGCCTTAAAACAGCATTAACCAGAGCAGCGTCCTCGATCTCCATGGAAATCGTACGTTTGAATACGATATGAATATTGGGTTTTTTTATCGCGTTTTATATTTGTAACACAACATATGGCAGGACTAGGTACTTTATAGAAATATACCTAAATACTGGACACAATCGACTTCTTGGATAATGTTACCCTCAATAAACAGGGTGTCCGTCGGGAAGGAATACTACTTTGTTTTGCCGTCATTTTGATAAACATTAGTCTTGACAGTTCATATTTGGCAGTCGTGAAGTAGAAACGTGGCAAATTTATTATGGAAAAATATTCGATAAACCAACGTGTTTTAATCGTTAAAATATTTTATCAAAATCAATCATCGATTACTGTGACGATGAGAAAGTTACGTGAAATTTTTGGGAGAAACAACGTGCCAACAATACGCACTATTTATCGTGTAGTGAATGATTTCGAAGAATGAGGGTCGGTAGCTGATAGGGCCAAGCATGAACTATAAAGTACTGCAAGATCGACTGAAAACATTACTGCTGCTCAAGAAAGTATTAAAAACAATCCATCAATCTCAATTTGACGCCTTGCTCAGGAGCTTGGTATTCAAAGAATAACTTTGGCCACAATTTTGCACAAGGATTTGCATTTGTTTCCATGTAAGATCCAGTTGACACAAGAGCTTCTTCTACAGGATTATTTACGCCGCCGTACATATACCAATAGGATGTTACAGCTCGCCCGTGACAACCGCGATTATCATGAAAGAATCATAATGAGTGACGAGGCACTTTTTCATTTGAATGGATATGTGAATAAACAGAATAGTCGGTTCTGGGCAATGGAAAACCCTTAAATTATTCATCAGTCACCCTTGCATCCATTAAAAGTGACAGTCCAGTGTGCAATTTGGTCAGGAGGAATCATTGGACCTCACTTCTTTGAAACTGAAAACGGCGTAACGGTAACTGTCAATGGTGAGCGATATCGTGATATGATACAAAAATTTTTAACGCCAAAACTACATGCTTTGGGCTTGATTGACATGTGGTATCAATAAGAGGGTGCCACACCGCAACAGCCAGGATTACAATCAAATTACTGCGAGACCTCTTCCCACAACAAGTTATTTCAAGAAATGGTGATGTTGATTGGCATCCACGGTCACTGCTCCGGACTTCTTTTTCTAGGGATATCTGGAAATCAAGGTTTATGCAAGCAAACCAGGAACGCTTGAGCAACTTAAACAAAATATTCGTGATGAAATTAATGAAATACCGCGTAAAATGTGTGAGAATGTAATGGAAAATGGTAATGAAAATGGCTGGCATTTGTGAGGATAACAGAGGCGGACATTTATCTGATATTGTATTCCATACATAATTGCCGACATTTAATAAAACATTTATCAATATAAGATCCATTCTCTTTCAACTAACCAAAAATTATAAACAAACAAAGTAGTATACCTTACCTGTATATAGTAGAATGGTTGTTGTGATCACGATAAGGCTTAAATCGTATCAACTTTGTTTTTGTGGCATTTAGAACTAGTTTGTTTATTTGAACAAACTCATATAACAAAGACGTGTAGCGTTCAATATGCAGTCTGGCAACGGTCTCGTGCTGGTAAGGGTATATAAGGTCAATTCAAGGCTTCCTATATTATTGAGATATATTTTGAATAACAAGGATCCAAGTACACTACCTTGTGGTACATCATATTGAACATCTTGTAATGAACTTTTCTTCTTCTTCTTATGTGGCGACTGGAATAGACAGCCTTGTCTATTAGACGGCGCCCGTAGAAAATAATTCCAAACGCTTCGATCTTCTGCGCTTCTCCGCCAATTCGTTACACCAAGCTTCGATAGTATTTCAAAAACCTAGTCCTAGTTTTGGTCGCCCTCTTCTGCGATGTCCATCGAGTTCGTTGTCGAAAACTTTCCGTGCCGGAGTATTTGGGTCGATCCGCACAGCATAACCCAGCCAACGTAATGTAATGAACTTTTACAACTATTAAAACATATAAATTGTTTTCGGTTTCGAAGGTAGCTGCATAAAAGAGATATGTCTTGTGGAGAAATTCCATAAAATTTTAGTTTTCCTAACAAATTGTGATCAATTTTAGCTAGTAAGGTTAGTACTAGTAAGGTTAAGAAATTCCAAAGCATAAGTGAAAACTAAATTTTTACGTCTCTGAAAAATAATTGCATTATTTTTAAATATATTTGATTATACAGGGTTATCCATTTAGTTGTTTCAAAACCGCGGGTCTGGCAAGGCTGTCAGCAGTTAAATACATGTCATCTGAGGTGCTATTTATTTAGTGAAAGGTTTGCCATTTACAGATAGCATCGCTTAATAACCGAAGAACGCGTAAAAAGCTATTGCTTCCGGAAAAAGTGATCGTCATTGGGCCCTACATTTTCGACAACTACCTCAAAAGGATCCACTGCTGCAACCAATTCCAAGGCGGTCATTTAAATGGCATTGCATTTCGCACATAATGACAAGGCATTACAATGAAATAAAAGTTTCATCGAGATCACAGCCTTATATGTGTTGACTACATAAAATTAGGTACTACCAGAGCGGTCCCAAAACTAGCCGGCTTAAGAAAGAAGACACAAAAACGTTAGCAACATTTTTTTTTATTTCTCAACATAGTCTCCTCTTAAGTCGATATACATTTTTCCGGCGATATTGAATAGCTTCTATACCCCGTTTATAGTAAGAACCATCAACCTCCTTAAAATAGCTATCAACCGTAGGCTCCACCTCTTCAGTGTTGGCAAACCTTTTGCCATCGAGCCATTTCTTCAAGTTTGGAAATAGGAAATAGTCCGAGGAAGCTAAATCTGGCAAGTAAGGTGCGTGATAAAGCAATTCAAACTTTAATCCATTAACTTTAGCCATTGCAATATTGGAACTATTGGACTAGATGAAGATGCTTCTTGATGAAGCAGCATATTCTATTTCGCCAAATGCAGCCTTTTTCCATAATTTCATCACCTAATCGCTGCAATAAATTAGCATAATATTCGCCGTTGATCGTTTTTCCTTTCTAAAAATAATCAATATAAAATAATATAATCTCATGTGCATCCCAAACAGACGCTACGACCTTGTCCGCAAGGATGGAAAAGCCTTCTTTGGACACGATTCTCCCATTCCAGTCCACTGCTTTGAATGTTCCTTCGCCTCAGGTGTGAAGTGGTGTTCCCATTCCCATGGTTATAAATCGCCAAACACTTTACTGAAACAACTTCACGTCACTGCTTTTGTTCCACTAAAAGCAAGCGCGGCACCCGTCTTGCGTACGATCATCCAATACCATTTTGTGGATTTTCTTAACCGTGTCTGACGTGGACATCTCAATTGGTCGGCTACTACGGAGTTCATCTTGGCAGCTCCTATTGCCTCGTTTAAACTCTGTTACCCAATATTCAACAGTCGAAAACGAAGGAGCAAACTGTTTCAGAGTAGAATCTAGCTTTGCTTTTTGTTTTTTGATGCATTGGGACCTTTCAAATAGAAATATTGAATTACATATCGGTAACCAATTTTTCCATGTTTACAAATTCACTGAGATCGTATTCTTTTGATAAAAGTATTAAACAATGTGGCGCTTTTCGCCAAAATAATTTTTTTAAACTACCGTCACCATCTACACGTCATTTCGGCATGTTTTGGGGCCGCTCTTGTTGTTCTCATCGTGAGGGAAAAATTTCACGAAACGTTTGTTGCCCGTAAAAAAATTTCGCGGCATAGCTGGCTTTTCTTGTACTGATTTCCAACACTGAAATCGAAACAGCTGATGTTTTTACATCATAATACGAGTATGTTCGATAATATGAGTTAATTGGCGTCTTTCTTTATTAATATTTCTGTTCCATGTTTACAAATGTATTGTCGAACATATTGCGACATAAAAGTCTACATTATTCCGACTTTAGCATTAGGAATCAGAAAAAAAAGAGGTCGAAATGAAATAAAAAAAAAATGTAGTTTCAAATTGCATGGTCGGAATTTCACCGTGAACAGTCAGCATAATATCAGCCTTAATGCAGTAGGTAAATTGTGGAAATGATAAATATTCAAAAGGAATTATCGAAATTTGTGATTAAAGAGTTATACGTTTCGGCAAAAGCACTGTGTTTTTTTTTTCCAACAGTAAAAAGCTTCAGTGTCGCAATTTGATCGAATTCAAATTTCAATTTCAACTAACCTATAACACAGATAAAGATTATTAGAAATAAATGGAAGTCAGGGTCATAAATCAAATATGGGTTTTTATTTATTTATTGTGCAGAAATTTATACTTTTAATGCAGATATGCAAAATGTATAAAGATGTAATCTTACGTCATACCCTATTACAAAAATAAAGCTAAGAGTGATATGTAATATGCATGGATTACGCTTATGAATGAAAAAAACTAAATTTTCTGCAATAAGTTTACATATTTTGATTCGTAACATTTCGCGGAAAGTGTTCCGGGATTTCCCGTCCGAAAATTCTCAGTATGCATTCTCTATTAGTTGTCATCCAATGATATTTTTTTTTTTTGCCATATGATTCGTTTTTTTACCATATCATCGTCGATAGATATAATATCATGTTGGTATCGTCCTTATATTGCTCACCCCTTTTTCATTTGACTCATTTTGTACATGTGTTGTTGTTTTTATAACACAGGTTGCATTTATTATATTGTTTTAAACACACTTTTGCTTATTTACTTAAGGAATACAACTGAAAACTTTAAACTCAAAAATAAATTTGTTCGCTGTACAGAAATAATTGAAATCAACCATATGTAAAAAATAGAACAGAATGAGATGATGGTTTTTTCTAATCTTGAACTCAAATATGGGCCGCCAATATAAAGTAATATTAATGGTGTTTTATTTTCCCCCGTTGGCTTAATTTTATAAGGGAAATTAAGCGATTTGCCCGTTAGCGAAAGCAACGAGTCACATTTTCTCTTTTCTGCCTTAAATAATACTGCCTTGCCCATTTTAATTATAAGATGTAATAACAATAAACCATCATTTTATGACGTTGAAGGTTTTATTAAACATACTAATAGAATAATCCGATTTAGGTTAAATATGCACCGTTTTGTTCCTTAACTTGTTGCCATCTTGAATATGATTCCATAATGCCTCTCTCATAGAAAGCCCTTTCCCTATAGCCAAAAACTAGGCCAATTGAGTTTCATAAGCATCTTTTCAGGCGAATTTCTTCGCCAGCAAATCCATTTACCATAAACGGAAACAGGTACATGGTGTCCGTCGGGAAGGTATACTACTTTGTTTGTTTATAATTTTTGATTAAATGAATAAGAATAGATCTTATATTGATAAATGTTTTAATTTAGTGTCGGCAAATATGTATGGAATATAATATGAGATAAATGTCCGCCTCTATTTCTCCCAATAATTTCACGTAACTTACTCATCGTCACAGTAATCGATGATTGATTTTTATAAAATGTTTTAACGGTTAAAACATGTTGGTTTATCGAATATTTTTCCATAATAAATTTTCCACGTCTCTACTTTACGACTGCCAAATATGAACTGTCAAGAGTAATGTTTACCAAAATGGCGTCAAAACGAAGTAGTATACCTTCCCGATGGACACCCTGTAGTAATCGATTAGTGTTAGTTACGGACTATAAGGTGTATGCATAAGAACATTCCAACCAAGCTCCCGGACCTCCTGGCGAGTCAGGGTCGATGTGTGTGTGGCCTGGTGCTGTTGTGATGGAACACAATTTTTCTCCTATTAGCTGGTAGCTTCCGGGCGATTGTTTATTTCAGACGGTCCAGCTTTTGACAACACGGTTCATATTAAGATTTTGGCCGAAGGAGATCAGCTCATAGTAGATAATTCCCAGCCAATCCCACCAAAAATACAGCATAACCTTCATGAACGCCAATGCTGGCTTGACCCTGGTTTGGGCAGACTCATAGCGATTCGACCACGCCAATTTTCGCTTGGTGTCGTTGTAAGTGAGCCATTTTTCGTCATCAACTACCATCCGCATCAAAAATATATCGATTCTATTACTTTGACATTGTCAGCAGCAATTCGGGTTCATGAGGCCTTTTTGCATTAGCTCTTGTGTCACCCATACATTGAGCTTCTTTTTGTACACAACCTTATTAAAGCAGTTCGAAATGATTTTTTGTGCAATATTTAGATTCTGTGCAATCGAAAAAGTGCTTACATGATGTCGGTCGAACTTGACAATTTTCATTATTCTACCGACATTTTCGATAATTGGCCTTCCAGAGCCTGATACATCTTTGATATCAATATTAACGGAACGAACTTGGCGAAATCAAAATTATGAATGATTAACAATTATAGTATCGGACCCATAAACACTATTCACGTTTTCAACTATCTGGCTTGCGATTTCGCCTTCATCGAAGAAAAATGTATAATGTGGTGTAATTCCTCTTTTCTATTATTAATCTTTGACGAGCGCTTAAACAGTACTAGGTCAAGATGTCACAAAACTATTTGAATAATTTTTGAGTACGAAATCTTATCTTTCTAACGCCTTTTAGCGTAAGACGATCGCGTTCATATAACATGAAATACAAGTACAAATTACCAAAGCCATCTGTTGGAAAAATAATGGCTATCTTTTTACTCACTTTATATTTACTCACTTTATATTTTATGAACTGGCAATTTTTATGTTGCCATTACGTTTTTGTGACTACAAGTTATTAATCAGTGCGAATGAAGTGAGCAAGAAGAAGAATAGTAAAAAAAAATGTATCAAGTTTGGGAAAAAATACACCTATTAAATTATTGCACATAAATGCCACTTAAGTTGTCGGAATAAACTGCTAATGGTGCCATATTCCCATTATTATTTTTTTTTTTTATTTTACTTCTATCACACATACAATTAAAAAATGTTTAATAGATTTTAATAATTACATAGATTGAGATACAGGGTGGCGCAATAGAACGTGCATATTTAAAAAATAGATTAAAAAATAAATACAAAAGGTATGGTTAAAATATATCCAAGGCATTGTAAAGTAATAAATGGAGTTTATTTTTTAAAAATAACATCATCTAAATGGTGACCTTCTCTACGACGGCACTCCTCTAACCGCAAACGAAAATTATTGAAAACTTTCTTCAGTAATACTGGTGTAATGGCTGCCATTTCACCACGGATATTCTCCTTGAACTGAACGATGTTTCTTGGCTTATTACTGTAGACTTTGTGTTTGAGGTATCCCCACAAAAAAAGTCAAGAGGCGTCACCTCTTTTCGAAATCAGTCTACCAGGGAACATCTGCTTCACCACCGCCATGGAGTCATTTGATGTGTGACAGGTAGCTCCATCTTGTTGGAACCAAGTTCTGGAATTCACTATTCTTGAACTTTCAATTTCTGGAGCCAAAAATGCGTCCAACATCTCAACATAGCGTTCCGTATTAACCGTGACGTTTTGGCCCCGCGCATTTTCGAAGAAAAAAGGACCAATTATTCCTCTGCCAGAGATTGCTGCCCATACTGTCACTTTAAGACTATGCAATGGTTTCTGGTGTTTGATTTTGGGATTTTCACTGTTTCAGTAACGACAATTTTGACGGTTTACGAACCCATTCATAAGGAAATGAGCCTCGTCAGAGAAAAGGATATTGTCAAAATTGGAAAATCGATTAAGCATTTCATTAGCAAATGCGAGCATTGCTATGAAGTCAGACTCTTTCAATTCTTGTGTTAATTGCAGCTTATATGGATGCAATGTTAAAATTCGTTGCAAACTTCGTCGCGATAATTGTAAGACAGACGATCTCTTGCGAGTCGACATTTGTGGATTTCCTCGTACTGACTCCATAACTCTCTCAACATTGTCTTCGGTCCTAGATGTTCTTGGGCGACCATTTGCTTGTGGTTTAAATGTTGAACCGGTCTCTTCAAATCGCTTTACCCATATTTTAATTAAATTAGCAGTCGGAGCTTCACTAATTCGCCGTAGTCCATATTCAGCACAATATAGTCGCCTAGTAGCAATATATGAACGAGAGTTCTCGTAAAATGCGCGAACGCAAAATGCGCGACGCTTCCCGTCGAAGTGATTCATAGCGACTAAAACTCCAAGAGTCCGCCAACCCAACGATGTAGGCGCCCCCCCGCCCGCGCCTTTTCAACCCCGCAAAAAAAAATGATGAAATATGCACGTTCTATTGCGCCACCCTGTATAACTAAAAGTATTGCAGCAAATGAAGATATTTGATTTTTCAAATAATAATCTTTGTCTATGAAAGAGAAAACAATTAAAGGAAAAAGATAGGATAAAACCTTTAGGAAGAGATATCACAGTTATTCTTCTAGATTCCACAACAGTCTATGATGTGAGAGCCTGTTTTGCTTGTCGAATTTGTCATTTATTTTCCCAATGTAAGTATGTAATATATCCTCCTTAAACCGATCATGTATGCGACAAGTTGAATACCTCATGTTTAAGCCATGTATTTGTTTTAAAGTCTTGTTTTGGATAACTTGGAGTTTCTTCAAATGACTTTTGGCACAGACCTGACAGCCATGCACCATGATTGGACGAATGCACATTTTGTAAATAAGCAGTTTATTTTTGGAGTTTAAATGAGATCTACGGTTAAGTAAAGGGAATAACGCTCGTCCACATTTTATGAGTTTGTCTACCGCACTTAAAACACGTTCTTTAAAGTTCAAGTGTTTGTCAGGTATTAATCCCAGGTACTTCACTGAATTTTGTAAAGGAATATCAGTACTGGCTATATTGAGTTTAAGCACGGGATTACGTTTTGGCGATTTATTGAAGGGGGAAATTATAGCTTGTGTTTTTCCTTCATTTATTTTTATTTTCCATTTCGTAAAATATTTTCCAACATGAGCTAGCGATTTCTTCATATTCTTAACAATTGCGTTTGAAACTTTTCCACTTGACATTATGGCTATGTCATTTTTAAGCAATTTAAAATCTGATGTAAATATGGCGTACAAAGTCAGAGACAAATGCAAACCTTGCGATGCACCAGCTGGAATTTTTCGGGGTGCGGACTGCTCTTCGTTGACACTAAAATGAATGATCTGTCGGCCAAAAAATTTCTTACCATCTTTTGTAAATAAATGGGAAAATCAAATTTGTTAAGTTTAAATATTAGACCATCATGCCATATGGAATTGAAGGCTTTTTCTACAGGGTTGCCCATATTCGACGGACCCATCTGGCAACGCCATAACTTTTGACAGAGATGTCAGATCGCTTAATGACATACCGCGTTTGAAGCGTCAGTCCAAGCAGATTTGTACTATGGAACAATACACGCCACGCGAGCGCTCTGAAATAGTTGAAATTTAC